>CM053786.1:295806305-295866305 GCA_028749045.1 Cupressus sempervirens | reverse complement strand
ACAAAAAAATAAGCCATTACTATTTTTAATCTATAAATGTTACTTTTTGAGGGAAAGAAAAAGAGCCTGCTACAGTGATACTACAATAACAATCTACAAGAATGGATCAATAGAAAGCATTAAAACCATTTTTATTTGGAAAAATTACTTCAAAACATGTGATTATCATGCCAAGACTATCTTGAAGCAAAATAATAAGCATACTTTACTAACATAGATATAATAGAAGAGATTAAAACTATCATCATGAATGGAACAATACCTCATATTCTTCAAACTAATGGCCTTCTATCATTAGAACACTATGTTCAACATTTGGGAGAGCACAAAGAAAGTCTTGAGATATCCCAAACTAGAAACCAATCATATTCCAAACAATGTTGTGACTAGCTACTATTTTTGCTAGAGTAACTATCACCTAGACCCTTTTGGACAAGTAAGTCATTTCTCATGTGTTATTGATTTTGGTTCTAGATGTTTTCCATGGATAGCTAGCCTTAGAAATTTGGCTTCTATTTAGTTTAGTTTGAGATTCACTTGGTTTTGAGAATAGTTTAATATCCTCGAGTTAACAAGGCCAACCACATGAAGGTGGAAGCTCATTTGCACATAAATTAACACATAAAACTCATTAATAGACAACATTCATGAATAATTCATTAACACATAAAGTTCATTAACATAATTTCCTTTTGGCCTTCTTAATGTTCTTTTTTTTTAAGAATCTTGTAAGAGGAATATTGATGTCCTCATCATTCCTCTCCTCTACTGATTCTAATGCCAATGCATGTCTCCTCCTCATCTGTTTAGGAATAGGTGGCCATTGCACCAAAGGGGAGTCTGCTACGAAAGTAACTACATCATGAGTTAAATTCAAACCATTTATATTAGTGACTTACATGTATTTAATTAAGTAAAATAAATATAAATTAAAAAAATTATTTAAATGAACAAATCATAGAAATTCTTTACCTGAATGTGCCACATGATCTACATGTTGATTAGTCTAAACATCCTCTGGTACTCTTTCAACATGACATTCGATATCCTCTAAAATATACATAGAAAATGGTTACACCAAGTTAAATTTAAGATGTTAAATTGTATTCATAATTACATAACAATTTTTAAATAGCGAATGAACATGACAATCGACACTATGATGCACATCAAAGGCTTCATCATGTGGCATAGGATCTATGTTACAATTAGGAGGCTACATTCCAATGTCATGCACACATTATTATCAAATAGATTGTTGCTCAAAAATTTAGTTTCTAATAATTTTTGTTTTGCATATTTACCTATTCACATGATGCAGGGGGCTCTTGGGTTAGGACAATGGAAGGTTGGCATAGGCATTCAACCACGACTTGATAGCCTTCCTTGAAGGCAATTTTTTGGTGTTCTCTCATGGCCTCTAAAATAAATTCGGAGCCCTACATTTTTTGATTACACAAACTTATTTCCATTTTATAAATAATTTTTTCTAGGAATTTGTTTACTCCTACTTACAATTCATGCTTTGATTTTTGAATATCCACTAGAGCCAAGTTTATGATGCCCAATCTTTTGTAGCCTAACCTTTGTTGCCTTCGATGTATGCTGCAACCTATGAAAAGTTTGAAATATGTTAGATGATATAGATATAAAGAAGCCTAATTAGAGCATTGTTACATTGTACTAGTAGTTAATACTATTGCATACCTTCTTCTCTCATTTACAGGTGTAAATCCTATTTTAACATTCATTTTTTTTTTTCCTTTTCATCAAAAATGAATTCATTCCAATCCCTCATTGAAATAAAGGGAGGATGTTTGTACTTTGGATTGTGGAAGAGACTCCTTCTATAGGAGTCTCTCATAGTGCTTAGACATTTTGCAGCTTTTTCTAAAATTTTCTTCTCCTTAAACATATTGCCAAACTCATGCTCTAAATCTTTAATAAGTTGATCTTTTAATATTTTTCCTTGCAAGTTCCACCTTTTAAGAAAAACACAAAAAATTTAGATAGAAAAATCAACTAAAGTTGTGTACCTTGAATATGCTAAAAGAAAATTTGTGTACCTTATACATATGGTGGGCCAATATATCTTTAGTGCATGGTCATAAAGTGGAGATTATAAAAGAGATTATTTCCTGCAAAAGATGTCATAGGATTGTCAATCCAAAACTTGTTATGAATAGGTAAATGCACATTACAATATAAAAATTAATAATTTAAAATTACCTAGAAGCTTAGGAAATTTCAAAGGCATCAATTCATTTTCGTTAATCAACAATGATATCTACATAGCTCTTGTGCTAAAAATATGGGTAGATCTAGGAAATGATGGTGAATTATCATCAATACATGTACTATGATCTATATTTGACATCACAGAAATTGACAATGTATCTACTACCAGATGTACCCATGATTAAAGTACAAATTATCAAATCATAATTAACACAAAACCAAATATAGAAAAACAAGGATTTACTAGGCATACACTGTGAAGGCACTGATGTTTGCATGTCCCTTGTTGCCAACATTGTAGTTAGCAATCTCTGATGGACCTTGGTTAACCTCCTAGGAGACTCCTACACTTGATGACCTAGTGAACAATACATTGTTAGCAAATACATTATGATTTAATAAAAGTAAGAGTTAATTTAAGAAGTTTTTGAATATTTGATCAAAGAAAAAATTCCTTGTAACTGGTCAACTTAAGGATTATTTTACCTGAGGCAAGTAGATCTCTGCTAGTACTAAACTCACCTTAATGTCATGGACTAGGCACTTGATTTTGTGAAAAATCCTATAACATGAACACATACATATTTCAGTTCACAAAAAAAAATTAACCTTTATTGAACTTTTGTTATAATTAAATATTCATTACTGCTTACTTAAAAATGATGTGCTATGGCCATAAATTCATGTTGCCTCTTCAACACCTCTATTGGATTTCAATCTTTGAAAATGCTCATAATTTCTAAATTGATATTTTAAAGTTTTTTTCTCATCATATATGTTAAATTAGGCACCTCTACAATATCATCATCGAAATGGGTAGGTGCCTCTATTGTTGCAAGTGCATTCCCCTATCTTGAATATCAAATTGTGATAGATATATTTGTCGGTAAACAAATTCCTTCTTTTGATTATGATCCTTGAATATCCAAGCTTGGAATAATATCTTGTTACAAATAGCTCAAAATCCACTTATAGATAAACATGCTTTTCTCTGAATTGATAGGTACAACTCCTTGTGATAGATTTTTAGTGAATTATGTTTTATTCCTAAAGCTAATTCAGGGAATGTTCTTGACTTGAGAATAGAAGAGGTAAAACCAAGTCAGACCTAAATAGAATCTAACTCAGGAAAATGAATATTTCTAAAGATTTGATTAAGTTCATGAATCCACACATATTATGCACTCATGAGGCTTAACAACACTCCAGCCAACATCCAAATTAGAAAATTTGAATCTAAACTATAGTTAGTCAAGGGAAAACACTTAAAGAGATTTCTCTTTGAACAAACAACAACAATTCTTATCACATTTTTTCACAGTCTCAAAATAGGGGAGAGAAACTATTTTCTTTCCATGCTTCAATTTAGACAAAAGAGAAAACACAAACTAGATATGAAAGAAATGTGGGCATTATATTGTATTTTTCATTAGTAACAACACTTATTTGACTATGAATGATTACTAAGTTCATCACTTAGTCTACAGTGTATACCGAGCATTCACCGATTACCTTGTAGGTTCATCATTTAAGTAGTTCACATTGAGTATTCCTGAGGCTATCAAATGAATGTGCAATCCATTAGTATCTACTAAGTCTATAGTGTTCATTGAGATTCATAGTGTCTATCAAGTCATCAGTTTGTATGATGGAAGCTAGTGTTTACCGAGTGATGGAAGTGTAGTGTTTACCGAGTGAAATCAAGGTAAACGAAGGATTAAATTTTTACCGAGTAACACTATAGCTACCGAGTCTCCAATGGTTACTAAGTTCCAAGCTACATTGTGTGGTTAGTATGGACTAAGCTTCTACTTCTACCAAGTGCATGACGATGCCGAGTAATGCAATGGATGCCGAGTATCAGAAGATCACCAAGTCAGCTTGAAGAACCCAAGTTTTCTACTATTTGGTTGACTCGGTAATATTTTGTTCACTTGTGTTTTGGCCAACCTTGCAATTGTAATTATTGGAATGGTATATATGTGATGTATTATATCATTTGCAAAAAAAGGTATATGTTTTTAAGGAATGGACATGTAATAAAAGAGAATCAGTAGCAAAGTAGAGTATTTAGCAAGGTCTACAAGGAGTAGTAAAGATTCATCAGTCACAAGAGGTGATTTGTACTTCAAGGATCTAATCAGAAATCAAGTTGTAAGGAGATCCACTATTTCATCTTAACAGGTAAATTAGTTTTGTAAATACTTTAACAAGGTAGACTTAACAGTCTTAGTATAAATCTCCTAACAGAGTGCATACTTCATTGTATGTTTGTAAATCCTCTAACAAGGTGGATCTACCAATCCAAATTGTTCTTAACAAGGAAGATCATCAAAAGTGATTAATGCAAGCCCTAATAGGCTAACTTTATACTCTAGTAATGAAGTTTTGTGGGTATCATCCCCACCCCAGTTTTACTTTCTATTTGGAAGGTTTCTAGGTCACCAAAATTCTATGTTCATGTGTTGTAATGTTTATCTTTCTCATGAATACAATAGATTAGATGAATTAATGATGTATTGATCAAGTATAGAATTGATTTAAAGTTTTTGAGGTTACTAATTCACCTCTCCCCTCTCAATAACATAGCTAGTCTTAATTATTTCCAACAATTGGTATCAGAGAATTGTGGTTCTCAAGACAAAGTTTGATAGCTTGAGCAAAGATCTAAAGGACAAATGAAGATATTTAGATTTGATAAAGAAATTGAAAATGAAAAGCTAGATCTGGAAATGGCCATGGCTCAACTCAAAGAAGAAAAGGAGCATCTTTCTCAATCCCTGAAGAGAAGGAAGGAAATTGCAATGAAAATGAATGGCCATCAGTATCTTGAAGAAAAGACTAAAGACCTTTTACCATCAAGCAACTCAAATGAAGAAAATAAGGCAATCAAGGAACTCCTAGCAAAGAAAGGCTCTCTACAAGAAGAAGTAAGAAAACTTAAAAGAGAACAAGAAATCCAATCAATCAGGCTATGTAAAATCTTGGAGCAAAGAAACAAATTTGAAAATAAGATAAATGAAAAGATCAATGCAAATCAAAGTCTTATTAGTCAACTATCTAATGTAAATGAAGAAATCATGAATCTGAGATCTAAAAATGAAAGCCTAAGGATTGATTTAAACACTAAAAGAAAAATCAGTAAAAGTTTGGAAAATGACCTAAATGCTAAAAAACAAATCAATGAGAGAATAATGAAGTCTCAAGAAGATATGAATCAATTAAACTGACAAAATGAGCAGAATCTTCATAGACAAAAGGGTAAAGCAAGACTTGGATATAATGAAGAAGGTGAATCTTCCAAACAAGGTGCTCAAAGAAATCAAAAACCTACTTGTAATCACTGTGGTAAGTTAGGTCATACATCAAACAAATGTTGGAGCAATGGAAAAGAAAACTTCAATGGAAAATGCTACAACTACAATCAACATGGTCACAAAGCTAATGAATGCAAACAGAAACTAAAATTTGAAGGCAAATGTCACAAATGCAAGAAGCACAGTCACAAGGCATTCCAATGTAGATCAAAATCAGTCAATCAAGTTGAAAAACTTGTTAAGGAATTGGATGGGATTACAATACATAGTGTAGATGTCATTATTGTTGAGAATATGGACACATTAGCAAAGACTGCTCAAGGCATCACTTGAGAAAAAGAGATACAATAGTCAGATGTTATACATGCAATAAACTCTATCATATAGCAAAGAATTGCATGAATATAAGAGGAATTGAAGATGAAAAGAAAGGTAAAGCTGATAACATTCAGAGATAGATGAATCAATAGTGGATTCCTAAATCTACCAAGAAGAACAATTCAAATGATGGCCATGTCACTCAAGAAGTGGGTGACTCCACCATTTCCAATTAGATTCATAAAGGAGGATCTAGAATTATATCATCAAGCTATATCTAGAGTAGTTCCAAATGAAAGAAAGAAAAAGATCCAATCAGTATTTCAAATACAAAGGGTCATAAGAAATTGGGTCATACCAAGCAAAGTCAGTCTCAGACTCAATTGAGCTAGGTTGGGAATAACTAAAGTTTTGTTCAATCACCGAGTTGCAAGCTTCTACTAAGAAAGTGAATGAATGATAGCTTGTCAAGCACTATATCATCTTAGCTACTTTCATTCTGAGCATTAATGAAAAAAAAATTTCCAAAAAGGTAAAATTTGATTTCATTCTTCACTGTGATTTTAGAACTAAAAGATTTTCAAGTGTACTCAAGCAAATTCCAAGTGATTTTAGGTGATTTTCTAGCGAAGGATTTTTTTGAAAAGTTTCTATCTTTTATCAAGCATAAATGGTATCTAGGAGTAGTGTAGTACCAAAGAAAAAAGAGGTTCATAAATGCTAGTTAAAGGTGTGGAGTGGAAGGCACCAAATTTCAAGCTAGTTCCAGCAATTGTAGAATCACTCGACCCCAATGGAGCTCAATCACAAACTCCACCAAAGGTACTTCTTATCAATGATATTCATACTCATTTTAGATGTTCTATTCAAGAGATTGGAAACCTAGAAATGGACAATGCCCTAGGAGAAATAAGTGTTGATGGCTCTTTGAAACCCAAGCATAAGCATCTAGAGACCAAAGGATTAACCCATATCTCACATATGCCAAGAAGTTTCTAGATTAAATGGATTAGGTACATCCTCAGTCATGTGCACAATGGTCAACTATGGTTAGAGCAGCTAGGATTAATCACCAAGAAAATGATTCATAGGATTACTGGTCTCCCCATGCTAAGTAAAGCAAAAACTACAAAAACCCTAAGTGAAGACAAACTTCAGAAAAAAAGCTGTAGCTGAATGGGACGGTAGAGGTTTGAAGGTTAGCACTATTTCTGATGTTGAATTAAGGTTTGGAATTCATGTCATTGCTTACAAGATTTATAGCTCTAGTCATCTAAACAGTGTGCCTTGTGAGGCGGTGGATTTGGCTTTCAAAACTATGAAAAAAAATCTTGAATTTGACCTGTTGGAATTATTATTGAAAAAATTGAACAAGAACATGGACAACATTAGGACTTCAATGAATAATCCCTACAAATTTGGTTCCCTATTGACTTTTTTATTTTTCTATGTTCAAAAATTCTTTCCATCAAAGGGCTCAGTTGTATGGAGAAAGGACACCCCAATTCTATACCAAATTAATGAGTTTATTGCTGAAATAGGTGAAAACTTTGAAAAGGTTATGGATAATTATTTTGAAGATTTCAAGGAAAGGATGAATAACAGGTTTTGAATTCCACCAAAATTGGTTGAAGACTACAAAGATGGTGTATGCTTTATGGTTGATTGTGATAAAGTATACATTCAGGCAGTCAGGCCCTGAGTTGCATGCATGAAACTTCTTCCTTATGAGGTGAATATTGATGAAACAAGGGATATTATTGAAGCACTAGTGAATGAGCCAGTAGATCTAAAGCAACCAATTTTTGGAACATATGATGAGGCAAAGGCCAAATTGAGCTTGAAATCAAACTTCCTCACGAAATTAGTAAAGGCAAGAGAAAGGCTGCCAGAGTTAAAAACTACTACCGAGCCCCTAATGATTACTGAAGGAAAAGGTGACGATGAAGAAAAGGAGTAGGAACCAGAAGATATAGAGGAAGAATAAGAGAAGGAGGTAGAGCTAGTCAAATAGAAGGGCAAGGTAATCATTACCAAGGCACCTAAAGCCTCCACAACTATTTTCACAAGGCGAGAAAAAGGAAAGAACAAAGGTGAATTAGTATTTAGTAAGCCCCAACTAACCTTCCAAGAAAGATTGAAACAATTGGAAGAGGGAGCTGGTGTCACAAATTTCAAGGCATTGAAATTTGAAACAAGGATTGATGTAGAGAAAATTTAGATTGAGGAACTAGTACTTAACAAGATGAAAAAATGGAAATACTCCCCAGACTAGCTTGCCCCTCAAATCTCCAAAGAGCTATTGATGAGACTGCAACCAAGGTGGGAGTCAGCCACCCAAACGGCCAAGGACATATATGAGAAATCCTTGAAGAATCTTCTACTGAGTCTTACTAAAGCAGAAATAAAGGCAACAATGAAGAACAACAAAGGTAAAATGATGATTAAATTTCACACATGTTTGATTTTAATTAAGGACATTGAGCATGTTGTAAGAGATGCAACAAACATGTGGAAGAACATCTATCATCTACAAAAGCCCAGTAATGATCCTGTTGAAATTAAGGATGATGATAGCAGTGACAATGATGATTTTGATAACACTCCGTCTATCACAATTACACCTGGAGAGCTGCATGCACTAATGGAAGAAAAAGAGGAAGAAGACAAGGAGGAAGAAGCATTTGAGGAAGAAAAAGATGAAGAAGATCTAGTAAAAATCACAGTAGAATTTATTGCATCCCTTCCTCACTCTCCACTAAAGACTATTACATCTACTATGGAGATAGCTTCTGCAAGTGAGACTGTGAGCACAATTGCCACATCTATAGCTCAATCATCACCTGTCATCTCCCAGCTACAAGTATCTTCAAGCAATTCATCTACTGAACTCCAGCCCTCTTTATCAACTCCTATGTCATCCATTATAGCGTGTACAATAATTTTGCCAGTCTATTCTACAATTTTGTCATCCATAGCTTCAACTGCATCAATTTTTGTTCTAGTTAGTACTTTAGTTGTAAATATTCTAGTTGGTACAGTACCTATTGATACTTCATTTTTGAGAAGCACATCAATTTTGGATATAGTTAGCACCTCTCTCAGTTTTCCTCCAGTTAGATCAATTCAAGTTTCTTCTACTAGTCCAACCTCATCAACTATTGTAAGCATTACAGTCAAACCAAAAACTCCACTAAAACTTATGCTTACTGGCAAGGCAATTGATGAGGATATAGACTTGGATAAGGAAATTAATATACCTAAGATAGATCTAGATACTACCATAGTTGATGAAATGAGACCCTGGTCAGTCAGTGTTTGGAGCAAAGAGCAAGGCAGAAACAACTTAGAGATGAGAGAGACAAAGAATTCACTATAATTGTAAGTGCTAAAAATATAATTACTAAGGCAATAGGTATTAATGTGGATTCATCTCAATAAATTTTTTTACAATTAGAAGAGGCCATACAAAATTTCAATGAGGACACCTCTAGTCAAGAGAAGCTTGTAGAAAAGGCAAAGAAGAAATTTGATAATAAAGTTCTTGAGCACATTGCAATAAAGTAGGTTGAACCATCTTCAATTTTGAGCAATCTTGAAAATTATTTTACCAATGTAACATCCCTATTTGCCAAACTATGTGATGTTACCAAGTACACAAAATAAATAAAGGAAAAATTGAATAAAATTGATGATCTGAAGGTCAGTGCTCAAGAGTTTTAGCTTGACCCCAGTTTAAGCTCTACACATCACATAAAGATCAGATTCCTGTTAGACATGCAGGCAGAACTATTGAGAGAGGAAGCAAGAATCTAGTCTACACTGTTAGACATCTAGAACATGATCCTATGATGGACATAATGCAGAAGCACATTGCTTATTCAAAAACATTGATGAATGATAACAATTTTTCTATAGCAGATCATATGATTGAACTTTTTGCAAAAGTTCAAGTGGCTCTCTCCACCTGCAAAATTTTGCAAGAGAAGTAGGGTAAGACATTGGCTCTTATTCTTAAGGTACATTTTGAGTTTTTCTCACATTTTAGTGTCTATGTATAAGTATGGTTACCTTTGGCATTATTGTCAAAAAGGGGGAGATTATTGTGAGTAAGAAACAATGAAAAAATAAGAGAGAATATATTGATATATGTATAGTGATAAGCTATGTATATATCATGCCATATGTATGGGGGAGATATGTAAATACATGTAAGAAATGTATATACAATAGGATTACAAAGATCAATTTTGAAAAATCAAATCCAATTTGTTAGTGTACACAATGTTTGGCTCATAAGTTTCTTTTGTAACTAATGCCAAAGGGGGAGATTGTTGGCATTATATTGTATTTTTCATTAGTAACAACACTTATTTGACTATGAATGATTACTGAGTTCATCACTCAGTCTACAATGTATAATGAGAATTTAGTGGTTACCTTGTCACAAGAGGTGATTTGTACTTCACCATAGTCAAATGAATGTCACAAGAGGTGATTTGTACTTCAAGGATCTAATAAACAATCAAGTTGTAAGTAGATCCACTATTTCATCCTAATAGGTGAATCAATTTTGTAAATCCTTTAACAAGGTAGACTTAACAGTCTTAGTATAAATCTCCTAACAGAGTGCATACTTCATTGTATGTTTGTAAATCCTCTAACAAGGTGGATCTACCAATCCAATTTACTCTTAATAGGGCAGATCATCAGAAGTGATCAATCTAAGCCCTACTAGGCTGACTTCATACTACAATAATGATGTTTTGTGGGTATCATCCCCACCCCAATTTTACTTTCTATTTGGAAGGTTTCTAGGTCACCAAAATTTTGTGTTCATATGTTGTAAATGTTTATCTTTCTCATGCATACAATAGATTAGATGAATGAATGATGTATGGATCAATTATTGAATTGATTTAAAGTTTTTGAGGTTACTGATTCACCCCTCCCCTCTAAGTAACGCAACTAGTCTTAATTATTTCCAACAAGAAAATGGAACAGGAAATAATTGACACAAAATACCATTAATTGTCTTTGCAACATGAAGTTACAAAATACCTTTCATTAATCTTTCAATTTCATAAATATAGTGTTTTGAGATGACTATTAATATAGGAGCTTAACTGGTTCATCTTCTAAAAATAACAAATTGCAAGATACCAATTTGTTGTATTACAAAAATTACATAAGAAAATGAAAAGAGGGCATAATGTGAATATTTTAAACTTCTTCCCATTTTCTATTTTCACTCTATATGCCTTAGTAGAAACTATAATTGGAATTAACTCTTCATGATTGGGCACATGAATGTTGGTGAATCTCAAGAGAAATTGAAATGTTCCTTGGCTAGCTTGTTCACGACATTCAATTGATTTGGCAACTCCTCCATGGCCAAGTATATACATCTGCTAAGTGTCTAGAGTTTTGCAACTCTGTTTTGACTACTGGAAGTCACTTCGGATAGATTATCCAAAAATTTAGAGAAATTATCTTTCATTACATCTATTCCAATGAGAGATTTTCCTTGGCCACTAGTTTGTGAATTAGTATGTAGCCACTTCATGTGTTCAAATCCTCTATCTTTGGTCTTTTTTGCTTTATCCTCTATTTCTTTGAGTTCCTTTTTAGCTAAATGGATAATTTCTAGCTTGAACTGCATGATCTAGAACCATTCAAATAGAGGTTAATTTCCCTTCTTCAAAATATTTGCTTCAACTACTTCTTTTACTTTCATCTAGATGACCATCTTTACAAGAGAGATGCAATCATCAAATTTTTCCCTTTCTTTGACTAGAGTATTTCTATTAGATATGATGTTATCCTTTTTTATTTCCAATCTAAGGATAACATTACTGATTTGAGCTTCTCAATCCATTCCTTTCCAATTTGGCCAAAGTGTCTATCTTCTTGAATTTGAGAAATGAGGGATTGCACTTTAGCAACAATAGGATTCTAGGTCACTGATACACTAGAGATAGGTGCCAACAAGTGATGAACTTGTTCAACTCTTCTATATCAACTTTCATCCTCATCTTTTACAACATAAGACTTTATAATTATCCTTCTATTACTTCATTACTTGACCTCCACAACCTAACATTTGTGTCATTTCTAGCCTCTCCAAGGTCAACTGAAGGAAAAGTGAAATCACCAACCATCATGTCCTCGATTATCCCTCCTTTGTTTGGTTTGGTTATTTCCATTGTCAAGTGCCCTATTTTTGGATAATGCCCAAGTATTAACAAAGTCTTCTACTTCTTAAATTTGGTCAGCATAGATCCAAAATGAACCACAAGAGATACTATATCCTTTGTAGGGGTGCCTTCACCTCTCCTTTTCCACTTCCTTTACAAAGTGTCCTTCAACCAAGAGTTAGTACCTATTAGCTTGGAGGTTGTCCCAAGTGACTCTATGCTAAATATCTTTTTAGCTAGGATCATCGTTGTTTCTATTCAGGAGAAAGGATTCTTTGGATTTTGGGAAATGAGCCTGGAAGGGCTCTAACATTTATCAACATCCTAGGTTTTGTTTGCTACTTCATCAGATTTAGTAGACTCACTACTATTGCTCTTGCCATCCCCCAAATCTACTATTTTTATAGAGGAACCATTTGGCCTTAGAAGTGAAACACTTATTGATGGAACAACGCTATGATGAGGAGAAGGAACTGGAGTGGTATGAGGAGAAGGAACTAGAGTAGTGTGAGGATATGGAACTAGAGTGGCATGAGGGGTTGAGACTAGAGTGCAAGCATTGTTCTTTGGCTCCTCTTTCTTCTTTTCTTCAACATGAGTCTGGGTTTGAATAACTGGTAGAGAACCATCTTGACAAGTCAGAGTTATTGAAACATTATTATTTGGATGTTGATCACCTCCTCCTACAAGTTGAGTTGGTCCTTGATTTGTTGTTGTTATCACACTAGGTGTGGCACTCTGAGAAGAAGTGGAGTTAGCAGTTATCAAAGAAGCTTGATTGGTCGTGCTCTTACTCGAACTCTTTTTAGCTATCCATTCAACCCATTTCATAGTTCTCTTAATGATTAAAGCCATCATGACATCAAAGTCTTCTTCTACATCCACATAAGGCTCTGAACTGATAGGAGTGTTCCTTATCTTAGTTAAATATGTGTTACTATACATATTTTTCCCATCATCCTCCAATCCTTGAACATTGAGATTAATACCATATGTCTTTACTTGTTGCACCATGAGCTCGGCAAAAGCACGATCTCTGCTCTCCAACTCATCCTTGCAATCTTCCCATTAATCTTCTATAGTAGTAACATGTTTGATTACACTCCCAATTTGTAAAATGTCCCTTGTGTATCCATTTTGATAGAACATAGGTCTTATGACCTCATATGCTTCCAATTTTTATTTCGTCTCAAAGGCTTTGAGCATGTTCTTTGCATCTGAATGAGACTTGCAACTATGAGCCCCAATATTCATAGGGAATTCATACCTTTTCTTCTTTAGGCTTCCACTGAGAACCTCCACTTGGACTCCCTACCTCATGATCTCTATCAACACGATCATGTCACTCAGGTACCTAGGTACCTTCAAAGCGAATCCATCAAAAGCTGGGAGACACAAATTGGGAAAAGTTGAGAACTAGATAAAATAATTCCCAAATTGACTAATAGCTACCACCACTTCTAGGTTATATCTCCTTTCTGGGCATCCTTGGAGATCCCTGCAAATTCTCATTATAAATGCATCATTAACTCTGAAATATTTTGCATAACTTTTCTATAATTGCAAACATGGGTAGAATTGATAGCATTTCACATCATCAGGAACATTTTCTAATCTTGGCAAGCCTAACCACAATTGAAGAGATGCTAACTTCTAAATTAGAATGAAGACATGTAAAAGGTGTTGTAGAACTTCACAACACTGAGAGCTCTAGATAGATTTTCACTTACCTCATAGGCCCAATCAATATACTATGTATCTAAATAAATTACTTTTATGAAAAAGAAATATTGTTAAACAAAATTGAGAGCTTCTACCTCACATTTTAATCTATGTAGGAGAACCAAAATATGTACAATCTTAGGCTTGATATTAGTACCAAAAATGGTTTTGGGAACCTTACTCTTAGCACCTCATGGCTTTTGGAAACAAGATTGCATGATCTCCTTCCTCCAAACCATCTTCTTTGTGGACAATTCCAAATATATCCCTCCTACTATCAATTCTAAAAATTCCTCTCATCCTAGGACTCAGAGGTAATTCACCATAGTTTTCCTATCAATTGAGATTAGCACTATATGATCAAGTAACCAAATTTTCCTAGTGTTCGGATTGTAATGATTCATGCATTCACAAATCAATTCTAGAGATTGCACAACAATCAAGAAACTATCTACCTCCACTAATCCACTCCCTTGAAGTTTCTCAGTTATAGGGTGGATTGGCTCTGACATCAACCTCCTTTGAAAGTCTTGCATGTCGTAGAAATGGAGTGAAGTGTTTGTGAAACTTTGCAATGTGGATTTGATCCCACTTAGTTCATCAAACCCAGTGAATCTAGTTCCCATTTTGTTAGAATATAGGATAATTCACAAAATTTAAATCTAGATTAAGCATAGAGAAATGAATTTGCAATGCAAAAAATTTGAAAATGCTGGATAGTTTTAGCAATGTAACAATTCAAGAAAAAGTGATCCTTTGTAAAACCGTTATATTTCCCTCTATATAAGTATTCCAATCCATCTATTAATTTTTAGGATCACACCACATGAATGAATTAAAGAATAAATCTATTAGATTAGTAAATTTGAGAGTTTCTAATAGATACTTCCATGTCTTTTCACTATTTTTGTTTGCCTAATGGTAATTTTCCTTTATTTCTACTTTACCTTTCCATTTTTCACCTAGTTTTGAAGAATTGAAAATAGAGTACTCTATAAGGAAATATCCAGCAAGCTAGATTTTGCTCAAAATACCATTCAAACTATGACTAACTTGTTTCCATTACCATCTTTAAGTATCTTGTGATCAATTTATGTGCCCAATATGCTTGCAAAGTTGATTTCTTACTAGATGCAAAAAATCACTTTCAAGGGTTGGGAACCTGCCGAGGAGAAGGCAATTTCTACTTTTTTGCCCATGCTTTTACTTTAATTTTACCCTTTAAGTCAATATGCCTCTTAGTTTTGAAAAATCACAAAATGGCTAAAAAAGTTGAAAAGGGACCCACTTACTTGTTTTTCACTTTCACAATACCTGTATCTAAAAATTGACTTCATGGGTCGAAAGCCCACGATGCAAAAGTTGCTTTAGAGTTTTTTGCTAGATGTGATTTTGAGCACTATCATGAATCCCAAGTGCTTCCCAAGGTGAAAAACTATAATGAAGATATGACTTATCCATAGAACAACTCATTTATTTCTTGCTTCAGTCTGCAAGCCTTATTTGTTGATCTCTGTAGAAAATCACCTTCAAGGGTAGAAAACCTACCAAGGAGAACACAGTTTCTATTTTTTTGCAAGCTTCATACTTTCACATGATAAACCATAAACAAATCCACTATCAAAAACTACTTTGAAAATTGTAAGAATCTCCATCAGATTAGGTCCTAGACTACCCATAGACTCACGACCTAGAGGGAACCCACCCAACCATGTGATGCACAGGAAAGGAAGAATGGATAATCTGATGGAGAAAATTTATACCTAAGAAAGATTAAAACTAGACCTAGACACACTAAGACTTAACTTGAGACATAACACTTTCAACTTTGCATCATGGATTTGGGATGAAAAGTGGGGCAATAGTTGGCTTTGATTGGGTAGTTGGGTACAACATACCCAAGTGAGGAACTAAAAATCTCTGGTTTCACAAAAGAATAAAAGGTGGCAACACAACAAAACAAAAACAAGGAAAAATAGGAAAAGAAAGGCAAAGGAAGGAAAACCACCCATGGAAACATAGGAAGAAACTAAAACTAACTAAAATACAATACAAGGGTTACCTGTTCTTAGCTTGCAATCTGGTAAAGTTTCAAATCCGTACCATTGTAAGTTAGGGGCAACACTTCTCCATCTTGATAAGATAGTTTGAAAGAATTATTCCCAAATGTCTGATGAATTTTGAATGGAACTTTCCATAAAGTATCAAATTTTTTTATGCATACCTTTGGGAGCATTTTGCTTATCCCAGAGTAACACACTGTCTCCTACCATGAATTTTCATGGTCATTCTTTTTTATCAAATAGATCCTTCACTCACATCTAATGTTGTGTGATGTGATATACAATTTCCTCTCTTTTCCCTTCAAGTTTGCTCAGGTACAAAATCCTCTTCTCTAGACCATCTTTATAAATATCATCTTCAATCACTATTCTAAGTTTATTCGCGGCTAATTCTAGAGGTAAGGGGAGATTAGCCTCAGCCCCATAAACCAATTCAAAAGGAGGTATGCCTATTGCCCTTTTAGTTGTCACTCTATCTACATAGAGTGCTTCATGAATTTTTTTGTTCCAAGTCTTCTGATTATCTAAAACCAATTTCTTAACAATATTCATCAAATTCTTGTTACTAGACTCGGCTTCACCATTTCCTTGAGGGAAATAATTGGATGAATGACTAACAGTGATCCCATACTCAAAACAAAAATTGGTGATATCAATTGAAGAGAAATAAGTTTCATTTTCTATACCTAATTTAATGGTAACACCAAACTTGTCTAGTATGTTCTCTTTTATGAATTCACATACCACCTTGGAAGTAGTTTTCTTGGTAGCTTTAGCTTCCACCCACTTAGTGAAGTAGTTAGTTGCAGTTATTACATATTGGTGACTTGCATTGGATGCTAGATTAATTTGACCAATAAGGTCAAGACCCCATTGTTGAAAAGGTCCTTCAATGATAACAAGTCTTAATAGCAATGCAGCTTGTTGAGGGAGCCCAGAAAATATCTTACATTTCTCACATCTTTCTACCCAAGCATAGGCATCTTGATACATTCCAAGCCAGTAATAGCACTAACTCAATAATTTAAAAGTTGTGACTGAAGATGAAAAGTGTCCCCCACAAGCTTCATCATGAAATGTTCTCAATAGCTTTTCTTGTTGTTGCTTGTCCATGCACCGAAGGAAAGTGCCATCAATGGATTTTTTGAATAATTTGCCATCCCAAATCACATACTTAGCTACTTTCAATTTAAGATCTTTTCTTTGTCCCATAGTTAAGCCTTCAAGACATTCATCGTATGTTAGCAGATAAGAAATATTCTCAAAGCATGAATCGTAGAGATCTACAACTAAAACCAACTACTTCTCCCCCAATTCTTCAGATTCTTCAGTGATCTTGTCTTTTGCAATCACCTTACACAAGGCTTTTCTAATTATTAGGTTGGCAAGCTTGATTTCTATATCATACTCCTATATTTTTGCTACCCATGCTCCTTTGACATTACAACCTATATCATACTATGTTAACACACTCTTTACTGCTATATCTAGGACAAAAACTATAAATGCGGGATATAGAATCAATTTTTTTTGAGTGACTTGACCACTGCATAAGCATGCTTTTCAATTTGCAAATATTTCAGTTCATGATTTTTTAAAGATATGCTCATGAAAGCTATTGGAGCTTGTACTCCATCATCGTAGATAGAGTATGTTCAAAAGTGTAACAATAAATGATGAAATCTTGTTTATAATTTGGATGACATAATACTAGGGCATTAGCAATAGTATTTTTTATATCCTAAAAGGCCTGCTATCTTACCTCATTCCATTTGAAATTTGAATTTACTTTCATCATATTCACTATATGCTTAGTGGTTTCTGTGAAATCCGGCACAAACTTTCTGAGGAAATTCACTTGCCTGAAGAATGATTTAACTGCTATTTTATTTGGAGGAAAGCTTAATCTTTGAATGGATTCCACTCATTCGAGATCAATTCTAATGCCTTCCTAGGACACTATATGACCCAAGAGTTTTCCCTCTATCACACAAAAAACTGATTTCTTTGGATTGAGAGAGATTCCATGCTCTCGGCATCTTTGTAAAACTTTCCTCAAATCTTCCATATGATCTTTCCTCTTTTTCAAGAATATAGTGAGGTCATCTAGGTATATAACTATGATTTGGTCCTTTAGATCAGTGAACATCTTGCTCATACATCTTTGGAACCTAGCACCACCATTGATAATTACAAAGGGCATTCTATGATATGAAAATGTACCCCAAGGAGTGGTGAATGTCATCTTATGTTGATCCTTCTCTTCTACTTCAACCTAATTGTAACGTGAGAACCCATCAAGCATGGACATCATTTTAGATCCCGCCACCATATTTAGTAAGTAATCCATATTGGGAAGAGTGAAGTTATCCTTTAGAGATGCCTGGTTCAAATTTTGGAAATCAACATAGATATTTATCTTTCCATTCTTCTTTCTGACAGGTACTATGTTAGCTATCTAGGTGGAATGATGAATGGTATAGATGATCCTCGCTTTTAACATTTTATCTACCTCCCAAAAAATGGCATCTATGACCTTAGAATTATAATTCCTTTTGGTTTTGCTGAAAAGGGGCTGCATAGCTTTTCAAATCTTCATAACTCTAGGCAAAAACCTCTCTATACTCTATGAATAATTTTCTTGCGGCCTCTTTCTCTTCAGGCGAACAACATTTCCCAATATTAATCATTTTAGGATCAAGAGTATCTCCAATGTTTACTCCCTCATATTCACCCATGGTAGACCCCTTTTCTACTCTCTTTCACTTTATGTAAGCATCATGTCTATTCAATAGTTTTTCTAAAGCCACAAAGTATGGGGGAATAATATTACCTTTCAATTTAACTTCTCCATTTTGATTCTATTTCTTATTGACATTAGAGCTTTCATGATTGCTTTCATTGGATTCATGTTCAAAAGTAGACTTATCATTTTCAAGGAACAACTACAAACTCTTATCATCACTAAAGACTTGCCAAGATTTTACGTTGTCTAGAATAGAGGATCGATACACAATTTCAATTTGATACTCTTTACCTTTGAAGTCTAGATGAGGAAGTAATAGAGAGGTGAAGACTACAAGGGAATTAGCCTTAGTGTTCATCTCCCTGGGCACTGCTTCAATACAGAAGGCATCTAAGCCTTCTATCTCATCCCAAACTCTATTCCTATAATTCTCCAGCTTGAGATTTTTCATAGAATATTGTCCTTGAATTTGTCTCACAATGAGCTCTACATCACCTTAAGCTTTCAGGATCTATATCCCTCTTTCTTTTTCTATTATTATCCCCAATAATAAGGCTTCATACCAGGGATAACTTTAAGGAACCCGCCCCGCCCCCCCCCCCCCGCCCCCCACCCAAATTTATAAAATTGTGGCGAATCACATGTCATGTGGGTGAAAAAAAATTAATAGAGTTGGAAAATTATGCATCAATCAATGGATATTTGGTGGCGAATTTTTTAATATTTTAGACAATTTTTATAAAATAATGGCGATTATAATTTTTTTTTAAAATAAAATTATTAATATTGATGGAAAATTATGTTTTGAAATGTAATTATGTTAGATGTATTATTTGAGAACTCAGACTGTCTGATGATCCAAGATCAATGGATGAGGTTTAATTTTGGCCAATATTTCTTGAAGGAATAAGAATTGTCGAGGTAGTCATCAGAATGTTGACACATATCAAGGTAAGTTGTCTGTGGAGTACAGTGTCATTAAAAAAAAATTCACATAGGAAAATGGGAATTTGGCGAATGATGATCGTCGAAAGAGACACTTAATTAATTTCGTGGCGAATAAGAGTAAACATTAAAGAGAAATATGGGCAAAGAACCCGACTATCAAATTAAAATTACATAATAATAGTGGTGAACATTCCGACCACTATATGAGTATTTTATAAAATCTGGGCAAACCGGTCAACTAGTATATGGTGTTTTTTTAGCCAATTTCTATAGCCAAATCGGGACATATTAGCTAATTAGCGAATAATAGCCACTAAAAAAATTCTTGCTTCATACTCTACAGTGTGAATCGTATTCTCAAATTCTAATTTGAAGGCCATGGGTTTAGTTTCTCCTTCTAGGGATATCAACACTACACCTACTCCAAATCCTAAAGAGGTTTAACTTCCATCATATTCAAGTATCCATATGCCTGTTGCATCTTTATTTTCATTAGGAACTCTTCCAATTTGAGTTTCATCTCTCTATTCATCTAGAACCTCTTTAGTAAACAATGTGTAGTTGCCAAATTCCAGCTCTTGATATAGGATTTGAGCTTTAGGATCATCTAATTTCAAGACTGTAAACTTTTCCTTTTCTTTAGGTTCTAATTTGACTTTCTTATTCTTGATAGGTATCACTGCCTAAGACTATTCTAGCTTTATTTCTCCTCCTAAGTCTCGATAGAAACTTGTACTTAAAAGTAGTCCATAGCACTCTAAAATTTTAGCTACTAGAATGGTCAATAAGAGCTTCTTTTCTGGACATGAAGCTAAGGCTACTTGGGTGTCTTCAATCTACCTAAGCAAGGGCACTTGTTTAGTATCCATAGAATAACATCTCCCATGCACTGTAGTGAGGTTGAGACCCAGGGTCTTGGCCATAGAGTAGGGCATAACATTATCTGATGCACCTGAATCTATTATGCAGTTGCTTAATTTACACCCATTGATATATAGTGAAATATAAAATGGGTCAGGCTTTTGCCTAGGAGAAGTTGCCAGAATAGTAGGATTTGCTTGATTAAATATACCAAATGTCAAAGTATCATCCCCTTTTTCAACAATTACATTGTGGTTCAAATCTAAATTATTACCTTTACATTGGTCTACTAGTCTTTTCAACTCAGAGGGGTGAGACTTCAAATAATCTATGGGAGAAATTTGAATTTTTTATTCTTCACATAATTGAATGAAATCAAAAGTCATTTTATCCTTACCCATTTGAGAATTCAACCCTCCTTGATCAACATGAACATTGTTCATTAAGGAGCTGGGGTCATCTTTGTGAGGATGACTAGTAGGCTAATTTTTTAATCTTTAACCTTGAGTAAGCACTGTATACAAAGTCCCATCAATGGTTGCATAACATTCACCTTTTGGTTCAAAATCTGACTCATATTCCAAAAATAAGTTTCCAGAGTCGCCATTTGAGTATGAGTCAGTCTTTGAACAAGGAGTTACAGTATTCAATTCCTTGGTCGATAGTAACTGCATCATACAAGAAGTCTCCAAACAACTCTCACTATCATGATATATGGTTAAGTAGAAAACACACATATTTACCTTCTTTGGTGTTGTTTCAATTTGCAACCTTGGTTGTGAACCTATGAGCTGTGGGAATCTACCCTTGTTGTTTCTTCTTGGTAAGTTCTAATAATTCTACTGATAGGAATTACTGAATTCAAGTAACTGCTTCTTTACTACTACCAACTCATTTGATGATTTCAGAATCATCTCCTCAAACAATGTGGTATTACTAGAACTTCCTTTAGTTTGAAGTTCTCATTTCCATTTTCTTGCAAAAATCAAATCATCTTCACATTCGATCACTTTCTTTTATGCATCAACCAGATCCATGGGATGTGCCCTTCTGAAATCATAATTGATATCTAGGGGAATCACACTTATGAAGAAGGTCTTTAGATTACTAATAGTTGGCCTTGTTGGTCTGATTATTTATGTAATAACTTGTCTTAAAATCATGGTCAAAAATCAGGTGTGATTCCTTTATTTGATCCTAGGGTCTCAAGTTTTGGGACTTGTATTTTTGATATCTTTTAAAAATTTGTGAAAAACCTAAGGTCTTACCCTTTAATTTTTTCTAGGCACAAATTCTTTTTCCCACCTACTTCAAAGTCATTGTTGTGTCTTTTTGCAAAGGTTTTACCCTACTGTTGGATCTTGTTTGGATCAACGGATGTCGCATACTCACTATGAAAAGCTACGATGCCATTCACCTTAGTGATGTAGTGAAAATCAAAAAATTGTATCATAATACTGATAAAGTGTTCTCACACTGGAAGAGTGTATTAATTTGAAAAAATATGGTCACATGTTCTATCCTAGGGTTGTCAATATTAGAAAGGATGCATGTGGAATAATTCATAAGGGATCTCCTCAGAACCTAAGATATTCTGGCAAGTCGCTACTTCATGACCAAAAAATCATTGATTTTCCCAATAGCAATTTGGTGAGTGCTCAAAATTTAAAGATAGCAGCCAGATTTGTTTTTAAACATTGATGTGACTATGGTGTTCACCATGAAATTCCATAAATATGCATGACCCACGCCCCATGCAGAAAACATGTGAAGGATCCTGATCATCAGATCAGGCATGGATCAATGGCTATCACTATCCTGTTATGGAAAGATGTGCATAGATTATGTATAGCGAGTTAGCAAGTAAGGGTCTCACCATAGCTTAAAAGATTCATGAAATTTCCATGCCCTCAGATCAACTTCCAATCAATGGCTATCACTATCTCGCTATGAAGAGTTGCACAAAGATTATGTGTAGCGAGTTAGTGAATAAGGGACCCACCATATTCCTTGTAAGATTCATGTCAAATATCTACCACATGATCAAAGTAGCATCAATGGTTGTCGCTATCTCACTATGGCAAGATGCTCAAAAGTTATGCATAGTAAGGTAGTGACTTGATGACACATGTCCCCATTGATCAGTGGCCCAAACTAGGATGCCAACATTGAAGGAAAGGTACAAGTGGAAGTGGTTCATTGGTTTGATTACCAACATGTTAAGGGGGAAGGATGAGTCAGCCCAATTTTCTTTCTTGGACTGTAGGATTTTTCAAGGATCAATGGCACAAATTGAAAAGGAAATATGATGCCACCTTATTTTTCCATTATGTGTATTTATGATGAATGAAACCTTCATGTGCAAGAAAAATAGATTATAATATAGAGAATTTTACCATTTCTAGTCTTCCACAAACAAACATTTCACATTTCCAAAGTTCCAAAGCCTACTAATGATATTGTGATAAGCCTAGCAAGGACGTAAAGCAACCCTCCCTATCTGTGAGTTACTGAAGAGGTTTGAAGAAGAACAATTTGGGAAAATAAGGTAAGTACTCATATTATAACCTTTGTAGCTTTTTGATCCTCATTAAATATAGTTAAAATGCCTACTAAGAAAGCATTTTCTAAGCAAGTAAATTATATGGATAGGAATGTTCATGATGATTTGCTGGAATTACTCCCAAAATCCATTACTAAACCTGCACAAGTTAAGAAGTTAATTTTTTTAAACCCTAGGCTTAAGATTGCTGATGGCTTGTATGATAAAGGGAACTGGGTTAGGGATGCAACAACTATGCAAAGTGGTCTTGTTTTGTTCAAAAAGTGGTTTTTAGAAAGGAACTTGTTTGCCCCTCATGCTAATGTCTAGAATTTTGATTTGGGAAAGCTAACAGTTCCAAGTGTTTTCATGGATTATGAATTGCTTGAAGCCATTGGAAAGAACTATGACCAAGCTGTTAGGGTGGTGAGAAGAACTGATGATGTTCCTCTAATCTCAATTAGTCCTGAGGAAATTAGGGAGGCTTTTCACCTAGAGCCATTATCAAATTATCATGTGCCAATCAATCTGCCAGAATTAGAAAATGAATACAATGCAAAAAAGGATGTGATTAAGAGAGGTGAACTGAGGGCACATATTGGCACAATCGGAACTCTTCTAGTAATCACTGCAGCCTCTAGGGAACCTTTTTAAGAACAGTCTTTTCACTTCTTGGGCTGTAGAGATATGCAGGACCCTATGTCATGTTTTTGATGAGGTCGAACATGATTTCATGCCAATTGGTTTTATGTATATGATGGTTGAAATTGATTCTTTTGGTGTAGATGTTATCTTTGATTTTGCCTCATTTTTGGCTGAAGAAATCCACGTTGGTTTGGTTGGGATTGCCAAAGGAAAAGTGAAGAAGACCTTTGGGCACTATTCTTTATTGATGCATATGTTATTATTTAAAGGGGTGGCATATTTTGGTAAAGAGATGGAATTGAACAAAGAGGAGAATGGAGAAGCACTACTAGTCTAGTTGTGGAGTATAGATATGATGTGGGATGCAAATAATACCAATTTTGTCAGATTTGATAGGTATTTTGCTTCTAAATTGAGATGCCTTATATTAAGTGACAATCCTAGGATCCCTAAGACATTAATGAACCTCCTCGAGCCTATGGACAACCCCCATAACTTGAAAGTTTCACACAATTGGGGAGATATCATTCCTTACTCTGTTTATACTATTTTTAGAATCTATGGTTTTAGGGGGAGCCCTCATGTTTTTTTCATACCAAGTACCTTTAAAAGTAGGAATCGCTAAAATTTTATGGTAGTTAGGAGGAGTGGAGGAGATGTTTTTGCTGAAAAGGTCATTGGGGTCCATTTTTCCTACTTGCACTGTGGCACACCAATTTGTGATCACCAAAGGGGGTTGGATCTTTTTACATAAACTTTTGGATCAGTATATGATGGCTATCTCTCATCCCTATTTTTGTGATTTTGAGGGCTTTTTTTATTAGATCTTGAGGCATTTGATTAAGTTGGGATAGGTCAAACATGATTCATATTATCTAGAGGATGTTAGAAGAAATGAATTCTCATTGTAGGAACATGAAACTAAAAAGGAAAAATGGAGAGTTTATTCCTAGATTTAGAATTTATTCATTGTTTTGATTAGAAATATGGTCCTCTAGATAATGCTAATACAGAGGCTGATAAAATAAATAAGCTCGTGAATACCTTCCCTGAAATAATGGAAGCTATGAATGAGAAGAAACAATTTTTTATTGATTTCTATTCTAATAAGGCCAGGGAGGTCATGAGGAGGTTGGCTTTCACTCCTAGTATAGGAGCTATCCAAATAATTGTTCAAAAGAAACCAGGTTATAATGTGATTCAGAATATAAGCCCTAAAGAGGGAAGAAAAATGGTGAAGGCATCTAGCATTTTGTTGTTACCAAATTGGGACATTGTTGGTGCCTTAGTTTTCAATACTATTTCAAATAAATTGAATTTTCAAGATCAGAATAAAAAGGATTTCCTAGGTATTGCATTTGTTGAGGATCAAGCCACATTGGTTAGCTGGTCATTAAGAAGAGGGTCTAGACCCACCTATCACAACCAAATGACTCTAGATTGATCAGAAGCATAATTGTAAGGAGAGTTGTTGATACCTCTCATGTACAAGCAACACATTGGAATGTGGACTCATTCAAATTTGTTTTGGCCACTGCTAAGAAAGAAGAATAGACCATGATTGAGTTATAGAGAAGATATGAAACACTTCTTGAGGCCTACAATAAAGAGGTTAAAAAGAGGATTGAGCTTGAAAACAAGCTAATGGGAAGGTCAATAGTAGCAAGAATAACATACCCTCACCCCCTAGTTGAACCCTTCAAATCCACCTCCCTCATAGAAATGCCAAATACACACCAAAGGCCATGGTACTACACTACTAAAGATTTTGAAGAAGAAAAGAGTAAACTGTGGGCCTATACATGGAGTTAGAGTCAAAATATGAAGATAAATTAAGAAAAGCTCCCACATATTTGGGGGAAAAAATTGAATGGTCACTAGTTTATGATCAATTTGCTAGGGTGATCAGTATCTAGGATGAATTAAAAGTGAGTGATGAGGCTATAAAGCTTGTTGTGAATAAATGGGTGAGGAGGGAGAAAGAAATGACATTTTTATGTTACTCTGTTATAAAATCTTCTTATGATCAAATTGAGAAAACCTTTGATATTGTTTATGATCTCTCTAACTTTGACAATAGGAGGAATCATTTACAAAGAATAATAGTAGGCTACTAGAACAAGTACAAGAGCTAGAAGTTTAGTTTGTGTCCTTGTGCCCTAGATAAGAGAAATAATTTGAAAAAAAAAGATGAATGGGAAAAAGAACTTGATGATATTTTTTTTTTAAGGATGAATAGAATTATAAATGAAATAGAGCATGCATGGCAGGCTACCACACTAAATAAATAGTGAAAGCCCAAAAATATTATTTGATTCTTTAAAATAAGAATTTGTTACTATTAATAATGAGGTCAAGTATGTGCTTAAAAGACAGTGATATTTCGCAATTCAATTGGCCATATGACACATTGTTTGATAGGTGGATGGGACAAATAGCTCCTGATGAACAATTTGAGGGGGTTGAAAATGATAGTGAGGAGATGCAAGGTGATGAAATCCAAATCATTGACACCATCACTACACAAGGCTAGCAAGAAGAAGAAAACAAGAATGATCAGTTAATTTCAGTTGTAGGCCCAAGCCCACAAGATGCTGACACAACCAAAGAAGAGGGAAATATAGAAGTTACTCCCACAATGTAGAATGAAGTTGGTGCAATCCAACAGGTGGAGATTGACCCGTAAACATTAGAACAAACTGCATCATTGGCTAGCTTTGCTATTGCATACACTGAAGAATCAAAATAGTAGCCAAATCAATAACTATAGAGGATGTGATAGAAGGGAACTGATGAGAAGGATTTTTGATGTATAAGTCTTTCTGTTACTCACAATTTTGTCTCTTTGTGATAGGTGTATTTAAATATCTCTTCTAAAAGACACCTGTCAATTCTTTTATGCTGAAGCTTGTTGCATCTCACATTATATAAGTGAGATTCTAGGGCTAGAAAGAGGGTTTGATTTCTAATGTTGTTAGTGATACTTAGTTTGTTTTCAGTCAATATAATTTGAAAAAGCTTTATGATGTATTTTCTCTATTAGTTTATCAGAATACATTAATATAGAATGATCTTTGTGTTTCTTCCTATGGTCCTTCCGAGTTTGCTGCAGAATGTATGCAATTTTCAAATAAAATGAATACAAATTATGAGCTATCCCCATATTAGTTCTTTCTAAATTTTGTCTCCTTTAGGTTACTTAGTTATCTTGATGTTGTATGAGTAAAATACTTGTGCAATTGAATGCAATCCTTCAGGTTGTATATATGTTCACCACTGCTATTAATTCAATATATTGAGTAAATGCTTTGATTAATTGGATAAGGTTGCCATAAGTAATGAGAAGGATATTTTGAATGATCGATTCTAGTAAGAAATGCTGATAATATTAGTTGTAATGCAACAAATTAGATCTGTAGATTTGTAGTAGACTCTGAACCCTATTGGATTAGGCACTAGTCAGATTGCTTTAGCTGAAAGAGAAATAAATCATAAATGGGTATCAAATGCGAAATTTCAATCAATTGTGCTTTTATTTCCTGAAGATCTTCAAAATTGGTCAATACTTGTTTGCATGAAATATTCTAGCCATAGTTAGCCAATATTGCAAAGAATACTTGCAGATCTACAGAAGACTTTATGACCAAATTTGTTGAATGGGATGTATTCTATTTAAAATGTCACAATTAGCTATATGTTTACTGATTGAGGATGAGAATTAGAATGAAACTAAGATAGTTTGCATACAAAAATAGTCAGATTGAGTAATCCCTTAGGTATACCCACCTTGGTTTTGTAGAGCCTAAATAGAAGAAAACCATTCCTGGTTTTGCCAATGTTGGATCCAAATTGTGTGCATGTGTAATTGAAAATAGGACATGGCTAGTCCTTAGGTTGCATAAGTATTATCACATTGGTATTAAGGCCCTCTATTACTCAATAGTTTCAAAACACCAATAGGCATACTAGAAGTTGGAATTCTACTGACAATCTTACTAAAATTAGTAGCAAAAACTCTCATGCACATGGTAGGTTGTTTTTAATAGAGGTAAGCTGTGTCAACAAGAGATGTTCATCTTCTGTAGTCTTGAATCTTGTCTCAAAAGTCATTCTCAATGTATTCCAATCAGTGATCGAACCATCATCCAAGTGATAGAACCAGTCTGCTACACTATCCATGACGGTCTCTACGAACAACCTTATAGAAACATTTTCATGTCCAACCCCTAAAATGTGAGTGGTTGCAAAGAAAGCTTTAATGTGTTCATCTATAGTAACTTTCCCATCACCTAAGAATTCACAAAAATTCTTCCTTGAACTAGCTGGGAGTGGATGATAAGAATTTAGCACTAACAACCCTATTGCCATAACCCATGGAGTAGCCATGATTATCTTGGCAGGATATGGTAGGAAATTAACAACTAGGGGAGTAGCAATTTTGTGTAGGGCCAATACCTAGTAGGTAGAATGTGAAGCACTTGCATTTTGATTCCTAATAGGGGAAGGCAGCATGCTTTTTCTTTTATTTTTACCTTTAAGCTTTGCAACATCTAAGATGGGAAAACCAAGATCTATAAGCTTATCAATGATAGGGTCTTGCCCACCCTATTCCTTGGTACTTTGGAGGAACCTAATTTGTTCTAGGATGTTAGGTTAGGTTTATCTTTGCTCTTCTTTTCTCAATTGTTTCTACTCTTCAGATGTTTCTCCTTTGAATAGCTCTTTCTAAGGCTTCAACTCTTCTTTTTTCTTCTTCCAATACCTGACTAGCATTCCTATAATGTTCAACATTCCTCCTATGTCTCCAAATGAATGTGTTGAGGGATGAAATTATGTCTTCTTGGTCATATTGAAAACCAACATTAGGTTGGAGCACTAGAACAATGTTTTCATGAGGTAGTACCCTTTTTCCCCATGATATAGGATTTTTGGTCAAGCGACTATTTGTGTTCCCAGAAAAGTCACCAAAAATATGTTAGTAAACATATTTGTTCTTTTGATTATAACCCTTGAATATTGAAGCTTGGAAAAATATCTGGTTACAAATAGCTAAAAAGCCACTTACAGATAAATTGGCTTTTCTCTAAATTGATAGGTACAACTCCCTGTGATAGATTTTTAGTGAATTATGTTTTATTCCCAAAGATAATTTTGGGTATGTTCTTGACTCGAGAACAGAAAACATAAAATCAAGTTAGACCTAAATAGAATCTAAGTCAGGCAAATGAAGATTTCTGAAGATTTGATTAAGTTCATGAACCCACACATATTATACACTCACAAGGCTTAATGACACTCCAACCAACATCCAACTTAGTTAATTTGAATCCAAAATATAGTTAGTTAAGGGAAAACACTTAAAGATATTTCTCTTTAAACAAACAATAACAATTCTTATCTCATTTGTTTGTCATCTCAAAATAGGGGAGTGAAACTATGTTCTTTCCTTGCTTCAATTTAGACAAAAGGGAAAACACAAACTAGAAATGACAGAAAATGGAATAGGAAATAATTGACACAAAATACCATTAATTGTCTCTGCAACATCAAATATCTCACACCAAATTTTTTTTGACCTTTCATTAATCTTTCAATTTCATACATATAGAGTTTTGAGATGACCATTACAATAGGAGCTTAACAAAATGACAAATTGCAAGATGCCAATTTATCATATTACAAAAATTACATAAGAAAATGAAAAGAAGGCATAATTTGAATCATTTAGACTTCTTCCCCTTTGTTATTTTTGCTCTATATGCCTTAGCAACAACTATAATTGGAATTAGCTATTCATGATTGGGCACGTGTATGTTGGTGAATCTGAAGAGCCATTTCAAATGTTTCCTAGCGAGATCTTTCATATCATTCAATTGATTTGGCAACTCCTCCATGGCCAAGTGTATGCATCCACTAAGTATCTAGAGTTCTACAACTCTATTTTGACTACTGGAAATCACTATGGATAGATTATCCAAAAATTTAAAGAAATTATCTTTCATTACGTCTATTGCAATGAGAGATTTTCCTTGGCCACTAGTTTGTGAATCAATGTGTAACCCCTTCATCAGTTTGAATCCTCTATCTTGGGTCTTTTTTTCTTTATCCTCTATATCTTGGAGTCCCTTTTTAGCTAACTAGATCATTTCTAGCTTGAACTACATGCTTTGGAACCATTCAAATAGAGGTTCATTTCCCTTCTTCAAAATCTTTTCTTCAACTACTTCTTTTGCTTTCATTTGGATGAATATCTTTAGAAGAGAGATGCAATCAAATCACATTTTGCCCTTTCTCCAGCAAAAGTATTGCTATTAGATATGATGTTATCCTTTTCCATTTCCAATCTAAGGATAACATTACTAATTTGATCTATAATAGAAACTCCTTCTGATTTGAACTTCTCAATCCATTCTTGTCCAATCTTGCTGAACTCTCTATCTTCCTGAAGTTGAGAAATGAGGGCTTGCACTTCAGTAGCAATAGGATTTAGGGTCACTGATAGACTAGAGATAGCTACCAATGGGGTGACCAATTTCTTGATGGACTTGTTCAGCTCTTCTACCTTAGCTTTCATCTTGGTCTTTGATAACTTAAGACTTTCTAACTATCCTTCTATTACTCCATTACTTGACCTCCACAATCCAACCTTTATGTCATGTCTAGCCTCTCCAAGGTCAACTAATGTAGAGTGAAATCATCAGTTTTCATGTCCTCAATTCTTCCTCCTTTATTCAGCTTGGTTATTTCCATTGCCAAGTTTCCTATTTCTAGATCTTGCCCAAGTATTGACAAAGTCTTCTACTTCTTAACTTTGGTCAACATAGATCCAGAATGAACTACGAGAGATGGTATATCTTTGGCAGGAACACCTTCATCTCTCCTTTTTCTCTTCCTTTCCAAAGTGTCCTCCAACCAAGAGTTAGTACCTATTACCTTGGAGGTTTTCCCAAGTGACTCTAAGCTAAACATCTTCATTTTAACTAGGGTCGTTGCCATTGTAGTTGAGGAGAAAGGATTCTTTGGATCTTGGGAAATGAGCCTAGAAGAGATCTAACTTTTATCCACATCCTAGATTTTCTTTGTTGCTTGATCAAATTTAGTAGACTCACTGCTACTGCTCTTTCCATCCCCCAAATCTACTATTTGTATAGGGGAACGACTTGGGCTCAGAAGTGCACTTACTAATGGAACATGGCTATGATGAGGAGATGGAACTAGAGTGGTATGAGCAGACAAAACTAGAGTAGTGTGAGGAGATGGAACTAGAGTGGCATTAGGGGATGGGACTAGAGTGGAAGCATTATCCTTTGGCTCCTTTTTCTTCTTTTCTTTAGCACCAATCTAGGTTCTAATAACTGGTAGAAAACCATCTTGACAAGTCTTAGTTATTTAAACATTCTTTTCTAGAGGTTGATCACCTCCTCCTATAGGTTGAGCTAGTCTTTGAGTGGTATTTATTATCACACTAGGTGTGGCATTTTGAGAAGAAGTCAAGGTAGCAACTACTGAAGAAGCTTGATTGGCTACGCTCTTACTTTGACTCTTTTTAGTTGTCCATTCAACCCATTTCCCTATTTTCTTAATGATTTGGGCCATCATGACATCAAATTCTTCTTCTACATCCATGTAAGGCTCTGAACTAATAGGAGTGTTCCTTATCTTAGTTAAATATTTTTTACTATACATATTTTTCCCATCATCATCCAATCCTTCAACATTGAGATTAATACCATATGTATTTACTTGTTCCAGCATGAGCCTGGTTGAAGCATGATCTCTGCTCTCCAACTCATCCTTGTAATCTGTCCAATAATATTCTATAGTACTAACATGTTTGATTATACTCCCAATTTGTAACACATCCCTTGTGTATCCATTTGGATATAACATAGGTCTTAAGACCTCATATGCTTCCAATTTGTATTTCATCTCAAAGGCTTTGAGCATGTTGTTTGCATCCAAATAAGACTTGCAACTATAAGCCCCAACCTTCATAGGGAATTCATACCATTTCTTCTTTAGTCTTTTGCTTGGCACATTCACTTGGATTGCCTACCTCACTATCTCTATCAACACGATCATGTCTCTAGGGTACTTGGGCAGCTTCAAAGGGAATCCATCAAAAAGCTATGAGACACAAATAGGAAAAAGTTGAGAATTGGATAAAATGATTCCCAAATTGACTAATAGCCACCATCACTTCAAAAGTAAATCTCCTTTCTAGGCATCCATGGAGTTCCTGCAAATTCTCATTGTAAATGCATCATTAACTTTGACATATTTTGCATAAATGTTCTATAATTGCAAACATGGGTAGAATTCATAGCATTTGAAATCATCAAGAAAATTTTCTAATCTTGGAAAGCTCAACCACAATTGAAGAGATGTTAACATGTAAATAAAGAATGAAGACATGTAAAAGGTGTTGTAGAACTTTGTAGCACTGAGAGCTCTAGACAAATTTTTACTTACCTCATAATTCCAATCAATATACTATGTATCTGAACAAATTACTTGTACCAGAAAGAAATATTGTTCAACAAAATTGAGAGCTTCTACCTCACCTTTTAATTTGTGCTAGAGATCCAAAATATCTACAATCTCGAGCTTCAGATCAGTACCAAAAAGGGTTTTGGGAACCTTACTCTTAGCACCTTGTGTCTTTTGGAACCAAGATCATATGATCTCCTTCCTCCACACCATCTTCTTTGCAAAGAATTTTGAAACTTCCCCTCCTACTATCAATTCTAAAAATTCTTCTCATTCTAGGACTCGGAGGCAATTCACCATAGTTTGCCTATCAATTGAGATTAGCAATGTATGATTAGGGAACAAAATTTTCTTGGTGTTTAGATTGTAATGATTTATGCATTCACAAATCAATTCTAGAGCTTGCACAACCACCAGGAAACTAGCTACCTGCACTAATCTTCTCCCTTGGAGTTTCTTAGTTATAGGGTGGATTGGCTCTAACCTAGAACTCCTTTGAAAGTCTTGCATGTCATAGAAATGGAGTGAAGTGTCTTTGAAACTTTACAATGTGGACTTACCCCACTTAGTCCATCAAACCTAGCAAATCTGGTTGCCATTCTATTAGAATATAGGTTAATTTGAAAAATTTGAATATGGATTAAGAATAGAGAAATGAATTTGCAACACCAAAAATCTGAAAATGTTGCACAATTTTAGCAATGTAACAGTTCAAGAAAAAGTAGTGATTTGTAAAATCTTTGTATTTCCCTCTATATAGGTATTCAAATCCATCCGTTAATTTTCAAGATCCATGCCACACAAATGAATTTAAGGATAAATCCATTAGATCAATAAATGCAAGAGTTTCTAATGAATATTTCCATGTCTTTTCATTATTTTCGTTGGCCTAAAAGTAAGTTTCCTTTATTTCTACTTTACCTTTCTATTTTTTACCCAATCTTAGAGAATTGAAAATGGAGTACTCTGTAAGGAAATATTCGTCAAGCTAGATTTTGGTCAAAATAACTTTCCAACTATGATTAAATTATTTCCATTACCATCTTTAAGTATCTTGTGATCAATTTATGTGCCCAACATGCTTGCAAAGTTGATTTCTTACTAGATACAAAAAATCACTTTCAAAGGTTGGGAACCCACCAAGGAGAAGGCAATTTTTTATTTTTTGCCCATGCTTTTATTTTCACTTTACCCTTTAAGTCAATATGCAAAAGTAAAAAAGGGACCGACTTACTTATTTTTCTCTTTCACAATACCTTTCTTGAAAAATTGACTTTATGGGTCAAAAGTCTACCATGGAGAAGTTGCTTTAGAGTTTTCTACTAGAGGTGATTTTGAGCAGTATGATGAATCTCGAGTGCTTCCCAAGGTGAAAGACTGTAATGAAGATATGACTTATCCATAGAATAAGTCATTTCCTTCTTGCTTTAGTTTGCAAGCCTTATTTGTTAATCTCTACAAAAAATCACCTTCAAGGGTAGAAAATCCACTAAGGAGAAGGTGATTTCTATTTTTCTGCAAGCTCCATACTTTCACATGAAAAACATGATAATCCATAAACAAATCCACTATCAAGAACTAATTTATGAATTGTAAGAATCTCCATCAAATTAAGTCCTAGACTACCCATAGTCTCACAACATAGAGGGAACCCACCTGGCCATGTGATGTGAAGGAACAGAAGAATGGATAATCTGATGGAGAAACTTTATACCTAAGAAAGATTAAAACTAGAACCAAACACACTTAGACTTAGCTTGAGACATAACACTTTCTACTTTGCATCATGGATTTGGTATGAAAAGTGGGGCAACAATATCCTTAAAACATTCATTAAAACTACAAAACCCTAAATAAAATAACATAATAATATAACATTTTTCAACTATGTAATTTTTACAATTTCAGTAAGGTTTATTGTCATCAAGAAATGGGTGGTAGCTAGAGCATCCTCATGGCCTCTATCTTGTGGTGGATCCATATTTTCATTTGATAAAGATTAAATATAAAAACTTCAGTGATCATAAAAAATGATCATGATTTCTATATTGATATCTTTTAGTTTTTTCTTTTCATCTTGTATGTTAAATTAGGGACATTTGCGATATCCTCATCAGAAGGGGTAGTAGCTTCCTCTATTCTTTCTTGTACTCTTCCCCGATCTTGAACATCAAATTGTGATAGAAATATCAGAGAAACTTTCATAAAAACTATAAAACCCTACATAAAATAACAATATAATATAACATTCTTCAACTTTCTAATTTGTACAATTCCAATAAGGTTTAGTTTGGCTAAAGAATGGATAAGAGGAGCATCCTTGTGGCCTCTATCCCATGTTTGATCCATATAGTCACGTGACAAGATTAAATATAAAAACTTTAGCCAACTGATCTTAGTAGAAAAAAATTATTAATAAAATGGTATATAATACTTACCACACTCATGATAGTAACTTTGTTTGTATCTATTTGATATAAATGGTAACCTATTCATAGTTCTTCCCTTGTACTTATTTATTTTATCACACATAAAAAAACTTGAACCCCCTCACATGCCTCAAAAATGTAATTGGGTTGCTTATTAGTTGAGAAAGGTTGCATACTATTTATAAAACCCACAATATTACCTATTGCTTTTGGTCTCCCATCAATGAACATAGAAAATCTTTTTCTTTGACCATTTTCTTTCCATTGTTTATAATTTTCTGATAGTGCATACCTATGCATACTTTTTTTTATATTGAACAATTTGCATCCAATCATTGTAATTGGAACAAGGACCAACATAATTCATCAATTCAATAACTTTTTTGTAACATACCTTTATCCCATCCATGTAAAATAGGCCCAAACTATGTAATGAGGATGGAGCTATGTGATATATCTTCGCATAAACAAAAAAATTAGCGTTAATTAGAGGTAGCTCATTAGGTACCCATTCTTTCTCAATATGTGTGTACCAAAAGGGAAACTTGATGTCACCTTTTCTCTCATCATCATAAGAACATGACCCCCCTTTAGCAAGGAAAAATTGCATGCATTTATTGAATTTTTTTCTAATCTTTTGACCTCTAGTTGATCTCTATCATAGTATATGTGGAACTTTCATCTACTGTTCCCTTATTTCCCTCATTTGATATAGATAGATCTAAAAAGTACCTATTTTCTAGTCCCTACAATCCATCAAATGAGATATTGTCACATCCCCACTTCAATTACTAGATAATTTTGATAATAATTAAATAATATACATAGAATAGTCAAGTCATGATCCATGTATACGGTTCTTCTTTGTCTATACATGAGAGATATAAAATGTCCTAGGTTGAAATTGATTATATAATTACATGTCTATATGGTTTTTCTTTGTCTATTTAAAAAGAAGAATATAAGAAAATTATGTCCATTTATTGACTTATACCTACTAATCCATGTCACTGTGTACGATCCTCACCAAAGGGGTTAAATTTCTTGCATATGTTAATCATTTACCTTAAGTTAGCTACAAATAACTTAGAAGAAAATATGAACATTTCACTCAATTTATTTTAGGACACCTGCGTGTGAAATGATTAGAGCTTACTAGGAGTCATGTATATCTTTAAAAAGTTGGACATGTTATACTTAATGTTTATATGTGCACATATGGTTTTGAAAGAAAAATTTGGTACATGTTGTACTTAACAATCAAAGCTTATTAGGAGTCATTTATATCTTTAAAAATTTGGACATGTTCTACTAAATTTTTATATCTGCACATATGGTTTTGAAATAAAATTTTGGTGTATGTTGTACTTAATGATCAAAGCTTAGTAGGAGTCATTGATCACATACCTTGTACATTTCAATCATGTCATTGATTATCTTCTTAATCTATCTCATCATCATCATTATCATCATCATCACGACTATCATCATCATCATCACAATCATCATTGTTATCATCAACACCATTATCATTGTCACCATTATCATAATCATCACCATCATCAACATCATCACCACAAAAATTGTCAAGTCATCACCATCATATTGATCTTCATCATCATCTTCTTCTTCCATAAAATTATACTTTATTGGCCTTCCTCTTGGTTCATGTCTAACAAAAAATGACCAGCCCTGTTTATGTGGAACCTTTGAATAAAACACTTCCTCACATTGGCTTGGAAGAACATAGGGCTCATCTCTAACTAGCTCAAATGACCTTGTATTAATCATTTTAAATCCATTATCATTTTGAATAATAGCTGTATATGGATCATTTTGATTCAATTGTATCCTGTACCATTTGATGACAAATAGAACTACTTTGAAGAAGTTAAAGTTGCACTCAATTATATTATGCAAGATTCCATAGTATCAATTTTGAGATTGTTGAGGATGCATGTCATTTGTAGATGATATATTAGTGACTTTGAAAATGACAGTTATCCTAGATTTACAAGTTTTCTTAGTGTCATCAAGATTTTCTATATGAAACTTGTGGCCATGATAGTACATAGCTTTTTGGTTCTTGACCTACAATTTTTGAAGCGTGTGGGAATTATTTGCATCATGAGTTGATATGAAACATATGAGTGATTATCATTAATAAATTTGTACATACCTATCCACCTCTTATACATTGGAATCTCAATTATGATGAGCTTCTTTAACTAATGAAGAAACACCTTCCCATGTTAATGATCAAACATTTTGTTGACATCATTCAATCCATACCATCATCCAGTCAACATTGTTTGAAATATACAAACATATTGCATCCCACTCTCGACTAGCTGTATTAAAAAATACACCAATTATAAATAATTCCAAATATGATCTACATGGATCTTTGCTGCGAACTTAGCAAGATATTCACTAATGTACTCCATGGTCTAGTATACCATATATCCCTCCATCATAGAACCCTCAAGATGTCCTCTCTATCAAACCAAGCCTTTCAAAAATTTCAAGTGCCTCTCAACCATCCACATTGACCTGGTTGGTGCAGGTCCACACAATTCAATCTACTCAACTTGATGTATGAGGTAGTGTTCTTGTGTATTGAAAAAAGATGGAGGTAGATACTTTTGCATTTCACAAATAAGATGAGGAATTTTTCTCTTCCAATATTTTGTATCTTCTTTATTGATTTTTTTTTTATCACAACCACCTCATGTGTTTTTCAAGATCATATATAACTTGTTTGACACTATTCTCAAAGTGGTGTGGGAGAGATAGAGGTAGAACACACTGCAATATTTGTAAAATGAGATTATCAATATTTTATAAAAAGAATGCAATGAAAACTACGTGTAGTATACAAATATATAGTGAATACAAATTAACATGAATTACCTTAATAAATATATGCCAATCATGTGTTTTCATCCTTAACCCAAATCAACTTTTCTTTGATATGAGATCATTTATGTTCACAAGAAATCCTATGGGAAATCATTTTTCTTTTATGACTTCTTTTATAGCATTGCTCTGGTGCTCTAAGAATAACCAACTAAGGGAAAGTGCATTAGTCTACTCTTAATTGTTATTTGATTGAATGAAATGTTTCATTACATTGTTGGAATTTTCAATTTCACTAAAATTTTTGACAATTTTGTCTTTGTCACACCTTTCATCTAAGATTTTCCATAATATCTCTGTTACATTCTTTCCAATATGCATAGGATCAAACAAATGCATGATTGGGAGTTGCTCATAGTAGGGAAACCTAATAAATTGTGTAGGATAACTTTTTACTCCTTTTGGAAGTTTGTCATTAATGTCGTAATGACCTTTAGGAGCATCACTTACATCATCAGTAAAAAAAATCAAAATATGAATTTCAAACAAAAAACCATCATATGGAATGACATTACCTCTATGATTTATTTTATTGTATTTCAACTTCATAGGTGAGGTGCCATTCTCCATGGCTTTGATATAGTCTCTTCTTTCCCATTGAAAAGATGTTTTTTAGTAATTTGGTACTTATAATTTCTATGAAGAAATTATCTATTCTCATTGAACATCTGCTTTCCTAAACTTTATGAGTGATGAGATTTTACTTTGGACCACAAACTAGACATGCAAGTTTTCCCTTTAACTGAAGATGTACAAGATCATGCGTAATTGGACTAAATATGTTAACTTTGTGTTAGCACTATAACATACTTAAAAATAGGAGTTATGAAGAGAGCATACCACAAATATGTGTTAGCCCAAGGGCATCATGTATTGTCATACAAGCATTGCATGGAATTGAAATTGTCTCTGTCGTATTGGTCTAGAGATGTCATATATAGTGATCCCATTCCATAACACCATTGAATCATTGACAAGAGGATCAATACATACATTGATATCTTTGACTTGGTACTTACCTAGTCGAATGAACAAAAACATTACATAATTGTTATGATCATTTTGATGGATTATTTATAATAAATTAATTTAGATGACTATTAAATGAAAAAATACATGGAATAATCAGTGCCAACATTCTGTGCTCCCTCTTTATGGTCATCCAAGGAGGAATGTAACTATTGTTGATAAGAAAAACATGCCACATTGAGTAAGTATATCTCATCTCTACAAATGGATTGACATCATCCACTACCAATGAAAGCTTGAGATTACAAGGTTCTTCCTTAAAGTATGGCAATTTTTCCTCTATTTCCTTAAATGCTAAACCAGCCATAGGCATTCACATAATGTCATCTCAAATTCTAATGCATGCATGGTAATCTATAAAATATTCCAAGCTATTGCAAGGAACCTTGCAAGGCCCCTTTTTTGTTATTCGATCTGATTGATATCTACTAATATGATAAATAGGCAATTGTGTTACAAAATTAATATTTTTTATGATATTTAATATGATCATCTAGACGTGCATGTATTTTTTGATACCCCATTCCAATATCTTTCATAATAGTAGTTAACTCTTGGTATGGGTGAGGTAGAATGTTTGATGGTTGTAACAAACACTCACCTATCAACCTATGACAAAAAATATAATTTTTTAATATAAAGAATATTAATTGCTACACAATTCACCCAATGTTAATTTCTACACAATCAATTTGTTAATATAAAGAATATTAATTGCTATACAATTCACCCAATGTTAATTGGAAGTGAATTACAACAGAAAAATGAACAAAGATGGGATACCTTAACATATGTGTCATTGCTATTTGGGATAAACTATTCATAATCTTCAAGTTCACCAACAACAATACAATTACAAGAAGATTTATTTGAGAGCCTTTGTATAAGGGCTCATGTGCCTTCTCAAGTATAGGTACATCAAAGTTTGCATCAATATCATCATCATGATCTTCTTCAATTGGATCATTACCTTCTAGCTCTATATTCACACCTCCATGTTTCATCATTTTGAAATCCACATTCTCCAAGTTATCATTGTCCATAACATGAAACCCAGGGTGGTTGGCCTATATCAAAATGATGACCTTATATTAACCATGACCATGATGTCATCATCAAGTCATGTCTTATGTATTTTATAAATTATTAAAATACATACCAATGGATGGAATTCATTCCCCCCTTCAATGTGACCATGCTTCCTACAATGTTCCTTGGTTGTTTTGATTAGATATCTTGGAGTCTTTAAGCCCTTATAAATTTTGAAAGGAAAATAACATTTTCCATCACCTTTTCCTTTTAAGTTAGACCATAGTCTAGCAATTTTCTCTCTAGTTTGTTGTGCATTGATATTGTCAGAAATGGTCTTTCTTGAATGGAATGACTCATTGGTGGAGAAAGGATGATTTGTTTGCAACCTGTAGATTCTATATCAAGTGTATTAAAAAAACATCCAACATTAATAATCAAGATGCATTTTGGTATGGTTATAGTTGGATTAAAAACAATATATAAATCTATTAATACTTAACACTCATTAATATCACATTATAAACTAATCATATATTATCTAACCTTTCATTATTTCTCCTTGGTTATTTTACAAGACTAGTCAGGAATATCTTTGCATCACTAGTAATAATATAATCATTGATTATGGTAGGGACTAGTATTAATCAACAATACATGAAACAAATAGATCTATAATGAGAATATGGAATATATTAATAAATAGCAATATCAATGATAAAAATCAATGTCTCTGCTAGAAAATAATCTAATGTATAGGCATCTCAATTCACATAAAAACCATCTCTACCAAAACAAGTGGAAGATTATATGGAGGCTATTGAAAGAGTGGGACATTCATACATCTATAAAGCAAGAAGATTGGTGATTAGTATATAAATTGACTAGAGGTACCCATGGCATATTGCATTGAGCACCACATTCATAAACACCTCTGTTAGATATAAACCTGATGAGCGTGTATACAGTTACTACTAGTATTTTCTTCCATCAACATGATTGGGCCTCACTTCTAATTCATGTATGAGATTCTACATTGTTACTGTGTTGTTATACTACCCAAAATAATGGGGCTTACGTTATGGATTGTCCTTAATGACTTGTAATGTTTGAATAATCATCCATGATTTATTCATAATAACCATGAAGAACAAATAAATTGGTTATGAAAGGTGACAACTTTCCACTGTGTCTCTTCATACCCCAAAACACATATTTATACAAGTTGATTGACTCTCCAAAGATAGGTAAGAAGAATTTATTTTTTAAATTATATATTCCCTTTGTGAAATCTCTCAACTATAGAGAATTGAAGGTTGTAATAGCAACTACTAGTGTAAGAAATATAATTGTATAGCAAAGACAACATCCATTGAAGATCATATAACATTAGATACACATCAAAGAAGATTCCTATAATAGAGAAAATTGCATACATATAACATCAAAATATTAGAGATGACATATCCCTACCTAAGATCATTATTATCCTGTAACTTCCAACATACACTAAAAGTAACAATTATCATATACAAGTACTATCTTAGAGCCATTATACAATGGAGTAGCCATCATACATAGCTATCATAGTACATGATAGGGTTTCTATGACATAGAAGAGATACCATTAATATGCTCATTGAACAATCTAGGGCAACATGTAATCTAATACTCTTGTTAATAATACATATTGAATATGAAATTGAATTTGTTATTGGCTAGTGTAATTTTGATGTGATGTCAGCCCACTCTTTAAAATCATATATATAATTTGTCATAAGGTGCATTTAATTTGTCAACCTAGGGACGTATACTTGAAATGGTCATCACGGTATGTGCACTAGGTTTCTTAATAAGTCATTATGATTATGCTGTAGGAAAGTAAAATGCAAGGAAAGAACCTACACTAGTGCTGCAAGAAACTAACACACTTAACTCTTCACTGAAATGAATACTAGAAATGCAATTAAATACTAATATTCCAACCCAATTTATATACTATAACTATTCTTACAGATGCTTTAGGAACACTCACAAAGTATGATACTACATGAAGGAACTTATAACTTCTACTTGCACTACTAGAGATTCTTGAGAACAAATCTACACTATTCTAATCTAATCCACCTCCCAACTAGGCCCCCTTGGTTGGCTTCCACTAGTCTATTAACATAAAATGTAAACTAGTAGCTATTTCATTATGTTCCAAAAATTCCTTCAATGAGAATGATACATCAATGTGTAAAATCAACTCATTGCAAGAGTCAATAGTTTCTTTTCATAAACTTTCTTCTAACCTATAACACTACTGGTCCAATCCCTATAAATAGAAGATTGATACTTATTCTGAAATAAAAAAGAAAACTAACTAACTACAAATCTACCAGAGAAAAAGAAGGAAAGATAATAGCTCATGGTATGAGTAATAAAGTTTGGACAACTGATTTGGCACAATAATAAATGTAGAGAAAATATGGCAATTCTTCATAGCTCCTCCCTACTAGCAATCATGTCTCTCAGTACCATTATGACTTCTTCCATAGTGGTTAAACCTTAACATTTTCTCCTTGAATGTTGTTGGCTATCTTCAATGTTCTCCTTTGAATACTTCCAACCATCTTCAACTTCCTTTGCTAATAGGGTAGTTATAATGCAGAGATATTTGCAAATAAGAATAATCAAATTAAAATCAAATATTAGAACACACATTCTAATGGTTATATGAAATACTGCATTATATATATATAATATTGGAAAAATATGACATACTATCTACCCATAGGTTAATCATCAATTCAAGTAAACATAAGTTCAAAAATGTCTTGGTATATTTAAAATAGAGTATTAAACTTATCATAAAATAGAGGCAATAATTAGCCTCATCATCTGCCCCCTAGTAAATTGTTGCTTGTCCTCAAGCATTGCATTTTCTAATCAGTGATATGAATTCTCCAACTCCAGTCCTTCCTCTCCTACCACTTTTGAAGGAGTAGTAAAATCCTCATGTTCTCTCCCAAACTTCCCTTCTATTATCCTCTTGCAGCTTGTCAAGTTTGTTAGCATTAATATCATACAAGGGTCACATGAGCACTGGAGGTTTTATGGTGAGTGGGAACCATAGTTCTAGCCTAACTTGTTTCCCTAACTGCATATACTTTGGAGCTCAATGAAAGGTGGCCTCTAGATTGATAAGATTTTGTGGCTCTAACCTTTTGAGTGTCTCAGGTAATCTACCCCATCTACTTTTAACACCAACCATGGCTCTCTAAAAGAAAAATTAAAGTAGGTTATCATATTCTGCATAGACCTTGGTTCTAGGAGTTAAGATTCTATCCTTTATCCCCTTGTGCTTATCCCCATAAGTCAATCTAAACCAATCCATATGAATTTCCTTTAGTTTATTGCTCTCAGCTCTTAATGACAAGGCTCTATTCTTTCCTCATCTCTATAATTATTCAATTGTCTATCATAATTAGCTTCATTATACATCCAGTACATCAAACCCCTTAGATCTATATCCCTTATGTAGAGTAAAGGATTCCATTGGGTTTCTACTAGGATGATAAAATTATGCACGTATAACTCATAGAGCAAGTTTTGCTACCAGCATGGTAGAGTCTGGTATAAACCATAGAATTCTTGAGCTGATTTAAATTCTACATTTATGTTCTTAAAGGTTAGCATAAGTTGGAATAAAAGGAATTTTTCCTTTAAAAACATAGCATAGATCTGAGGTGGTGGTCTACAAGCAAGTGTTTGATCAGCCAATTTGAGGGCATCATCCATCCTTTGTTTTTAGTTGGTCAATTTATCTTTCAAATCTATAATTTCCTCACCTTGGGACACTATGACTTTCTGCATCTTCTTCCTTTCCTCTTCCCATATGACTGCAACAAGCATATATTGTCCAAACAATTGGAAAAGAAGTTTTTGTATATTGTCCCTTGTTTCCTCCATAACTGCTCTAAGAAATTTGTCAGCAATGTTGGATTGTAGGGAACTAGGCTAGTGTTTGAATAAATTAACTCATTCATTATGGCTACAGTTTCATCTTTACAGCTTGAAGTACCTTGTTGGCCTATTGGGGAATCATTTTGATTTTCATTTACTTCAACCCTACATTCCTCATTAGGGTTTTCAGGAATGTTTGTAGTTTCAGGGTGAGGAGGAGAGTTATTTGGAACAATTTTTACAAGGGATTCTTTGGTAGATGGTTTGGATGAAGTAGACTGAGCTTCTACTAACACTCTAGAAGTTTGTCCTCTCATTCGAGCATGACTTCTCATAGGGTTCTCCTCAGGTATCATAGCCTTCTTCCTACAACTTGCTTTTAGTGTCTCTACTACAAGAGTGACTACTATAGGACCTGTCTTAGTTTTCTTTTTCTTTGCAACTTCAAGGTTTGGTTTTACTACCATCAGAGCCAAGGTCTCTTCTTGTAATTTATGTTTTCTCTTTGGTTGAGTAGAGCTACACTTTTTAGTCTCTTGAATGGGTAAGCACACATTTTCTTGTGCACTCTCTTTCACATTTCTAGCTTTAACATCTTTAGTGCTTTACTCAGTAGGTTCATTAGTGGGAGCTACATTCTCTTCACTGGGTTGTTGGATAGCCTGGGGTTGCAGGGCTTTAGCTTGGAGAAAATTTTCCCATTACATGGAAGAGGCATCCCTAAATGATCTCTCTATGAGAAATTTTATATTGGCATGATGGGTGATAGAATTGTCCTTCCCATTTTGCATTTCTTCAATACTAATGCATAACATGTTATACAAGAAATTTAGAACATTTACTAGATAATTGTGCCTTCTGCAACTAAGTAATTTAAAATGATGTGCATGCAAATATGAAAATCTTCCTTTACAGGCGAGGTACCTGATAATGTACATAACCAGATTGTTGTATGGTGGTAGAAGAGACATCCCTTTGCAACCTTGCTTTGTGATATCCTACTAAGGATTAGTTAGTGTGACAAATTGAGCCCTAGCTGATCTTACATAGGATAATGCTCTCCTACTACTGGTAACCCAATTACTTTTGATATTCACTCTTCTATAGTGACAATCATTAAACCCCATACAATAGCTTCTCCCTCATTAAATGTTCTTGTAAATTCTGTGTCTACTTCTTCATCAAACATAGTTAAACTTAAGAAATACCCTAACTAGCCACATGCATTAAATCTCATCACTACCTCTATGTATGAGAGTAAAATAGTATGCTCTGTTGGTTCTCATCACTGCAATTATCCACCGATTTATGCTTGACAATTTCACTTTGCTCTGCTTGCACTATTTCCCTCCTATGAATTCAGGCTTTCTTTTGTTGTTGTTTTACAGACCCATTTTCAGATTTCACTTTTTTTGCTAATTAATGCCATAACAATTCGTTATGAGTAGTAATAATGTAGTTTTAATGAGAGTAAATAATGGATATGTTAAAATCATCTAAAAATTAAATTTGAATCATGTGAAAATTAAATATAGGTTGTAATAAAATAACTTGCACAATAGAAGAAATAATATGAAATATTATATAAATACTTGATAATAGATGAGAGTTATAGGCCACTTTGAGGGAGCAACCTCCAAATATCTCCAATGAGAACACATTTCACAATATCATGCTGAAACAAGACTCACAACCTCCTATATATACCTAATTATGATTAGGTTAAATAGATGCAACCCTTCATAACACCTAGGCTATTCTACCTACCTAAATTATAATATAATAATGATAAAATGACTAAATTAAGGATTAAGATAGCCACAAGTTGACTATTCATAACCCTATATACAATAATGTTAAGGGCATAGCATGCTCCCTATCTTGAAAGAAGCATTGTCCTCAATGCTAACCAAGTGTGGATTTTTTGAATGAAATCCTCATCCTCCCATGTGGCCTCTTCAACAAGTAAATTCTTCCATTAGATGAGATACTGAGTTAGGATTTTTTTCCTCCACTTCTTTGTGCATGTTTGAAGAATGCACTCTGGTTCCAAGATTATTCTTCCTTCTTCATAAAGTTCTAGTAGTACTATTTGAGTAGGAATATTCTAGCCAATTACCGTCTTCAAACAAGAATCATGAAAAATTGGATGTATCTTTGTTGTTGGTGGCAACTCAAGCTTGTAGTCAACACTACCAATCTTTTGCATAATTTGATATGGTCCATAATATCTTGGAGACAACTTATTATTCTTTTTTTGTTTCTTCATTGAGATTTTTTTATAAGGTTACAATCTCAAGAAGACCTAGTGCCCAACTTCAAAATTTCTTTCACTATGACGTCGATCCGCTTGATGTTTCATTTGATTTTGTGCCATAGCTAAATTCTCCTTGAGTCCTGAAAGTAAATGTTGTTGATGAAAAAAGTGATCTTCTACTACTTGAACTCTTGGTGACACCTTTAATGATGATGTGATGGAAGGAGGATGATATCCATAAAGTGCCAAAAATGGAGATATTTTTTATGAGCTATGAAAAGAAGTATTGTACCACCATTTTGCAAGAGGTAGCCAATCTACCCATTGAGACTATTTTTCTGAAGTGAAACAATGTAGATATCCTTACAAACATTTATTAACCACCTCAGTTTGCCCATCTGATTGTGGATGGTATGAAGAACTATGAACTAGTTGAGTACCCAAACATGAGAATAAATCTTTCCAAAAGTGACTAGTAAAGATAGGATCATGATCACTAACAATAACCTTAGGTTTACCATCTAGTTTTTGGATATCCTCCAAGAAAACTTTTTCCACTATACTTGCTATAAAAGGATGTGATAATGCAATAAAATGTACATAATTAGTGAGGCAGTCAACTACTACCATGATGACATTATGACCTTTAGATCTGGGGAGCCCTATGATGAAGTCCATGGATACCTCTTCCCAAAATTGGCCAGGAATAGATAAAGGCTGCAAGAGACCTAGTGTCTTAATTGTGTCCCGCTTATTTCTTTTGACAAACCAAAAATTTAGCAACAAACTTTTGAACATCACCTTTTAGCCCTTCCCAAAAAAAATCTCACTTGACCCTATGACATGTCTTCAAAAATCCTGAATGACAACCAATTGGGGACTCGTAGTTCTTTGAGAATCTTGTGTTTAAGAGTGGAATTCTTGTAGAGATACAAGAACTCTTTATACCAAAGGAAATCCCCTTTTAAAAAAAACTTATCCAAACTACTAGGGCCACTTTTTATTTACTAGATGATATTACTTGTTGCAACATCATATTTCCACTCTTCTTTGGCTTCTACCACCTAATTTTCTTATAATATTGAAAGTGCACACAATAAGGCTCCATCTGTTTTATCCTTCATGGAAAGTGAATTGGACACAATATTTTCCTTCCCTTTCTTGTATACAATTTCAAAATCATATCCCAACGTCTTAGTGACCCATTTTTGTTGCTCTTCTAATGATAGTCTTTGTTCCAAAAAAATAGTTTATGCTATCATGATCTTTCTTAACCTTGAAGTGTTGACCCATTAAATAAGGCCTCCATTTTTTAACTTCATGAAGGATTGCTAACATTTCCCTCTCATAAATAGGCTTGAGTTGATTTCTACCTTTTAATTGATGACTCTCAAAAGCAATTGGTCGACCTTCTTGCATGAGAACTACTCCTATCCCATTTCCAAAGGCATCACATTCCACAATGAATTCCTTGGTGAAATTTGGAGTGGAAATCAATGGAGTTGTACATATAGCCTTCTTCAATTGCTCAAATGATATATTAGCAAATTCATTCCACTGAAAAGAATCATTCTTCAATAGAGTTGTAAGGGGTGCTGCCATATGACCATAATTCTTCACAAATCATCTATAGTATCCTATCAACCCCAAGGAACCCCTCAACTTCTTAATAGTTTTTGGAATAGGCCATTCCATGATAGCCTTAATTTTTTTAGGGTCCACCTTTACTCCATGTGAGACTATGTGTCCCAAATACTCAACCTCCTTAAGACCAAAATCACTCTTGGATGGCTTAGCATAGAGTTGATGATATTCAAGTAATTATAAAGCTTCATCTACATGCTGCGAATATTCCTCCCAAGTCTTGCTATAAATTAATATATCATCAAAGAACACTAACACAAACTTTCTCAAGAACTTCTTAAAAATGGAATTCATCAAACTTTAGAATGTAGATGGTGCATTGGTAAGACTAAATGGCATCACAAAAAATTCATAATGACCTTCATGAATTCAAAATTTTGTCTTGATCTTCCTCCTTAATCCAAATTTGATGATAACCTGATCTAAGATCTAACTTGGTAAAATGAATAGCTTCATTTAATTCATCTAGAAGCTCATCAATGACTAGAATAGGAAACTTATCTTTAATGGTATACTAGTTGAGCACTCTATAATCTGATCACATGCACCAAATATCATCCTTCTTATGCACCAGCACAATAGTTGAGGAGTAAGAACTTTGGTTATGCCTGATAATTCTTGCCTCTAGCATTTCCTCAACAATTTTTTATATCTCACTTTTTTGTATGTGTGGGTACCTATAAGGCCTAATGTTTGATGGCTAACTCCCTAGATCTAGTTGTATGGCATGGTCATGATCCCTCTTAGGAGGAAGTCCTTTAGGCATATCTCCAAAAATTACTGAGTGACAATCAATTATTTCTTGTAAATTTGGATGAGTAAGAGCATTAGATTAAGAGATTTCTAATGAACATAGCTAGGCCACAAATCCATCTGCACCTTTCTTAAGAAGTTTTTTCATTTGATGAGAGCTTACCATCTCTGGGGATTTCGCCTTCAATCCCCTTAGCTCTACTACCTTTCCTTGTGATTCAAATTGCATGAATAGTTCTTGGAAGTTCATCTCTATTTTTCCCAATGTAGTAAGCCATTGTACTCCCAAAACAATATATGTTGCACCCATGGATATCACATACATTGGGTTATCAAGTTGATAATCTCCCATGGATAATTTGATGCTATGACACTTTCCAAAACAACTAATTGTGCCCCCATTTGCAATCAAAACCTGAAATTCTGGTGCTAGATATATAAAACAATTTGGAAGTGTTGCCAAATTTTTGTTGATGAAATTATGAGTACTACCTGAGTCGGTCAACACTGTTACTTTCTACTTCTTTAAGAAACCCACTACCTTGAGAGTTTGTGGTGCACTAAAACCTAAAAGTGCATGACAAGAAATGATTGGATGAGAATCATGTGATCCATCACCTAACTCCCTATCCTCCTTTGACATGGGCTTATCCTCTTCTTCCTCACTTGGACCTTCAATATAGAACAATTTCTTTTTTGCTACATTTATGTCGTTGATTATATTTGCTATCACAATTGAAACACAACCCTTTTTCTCTTTTCTCCTCAATTTTTTGTGGAGTCAACCTAGTAGGTTGAGGAAGATAAGGTGTTGAATATCCTTTGTCTCTTGTCACATTATCCCCCTACTTTCTAGAAATCAAGAAATTCTCCTCTAACTTGCATGCCAATATAAAAGACTCATATTTTGAACTAGGACAAAACATGTGTACCTCACGTTGAATGTGATCCTTGAGACCACCTAAGAATAAATCATTCAACTTCTCCTCTATAATTGTTGAATATAATCCTTAACTTATCTTGTCTATTGAAGCTTAGCAAGTTGGCTAAAGAAGTTTTCTATGACACTGTTGGTATATTGTGCTTGGAGTTCTTCTATAAAAATTGACCACAATACAGTGATACCCTTTTCCCTCCTATGAGTACAAAGCCAACAATATCGAATGAATTGATCTAGTTCTAGATATAAGGAAGCCATCATAATATTTTTTCCATATGGGATTTGATGTATTTCAAAAAATATCTCCATTTGATTAATCCATGTTAGAGGATCCTTTCCATCAAATTTGCGCATATCCACCTTTGGAAAAAAATTCCTAGATCCCGTAGGATTAATAATTTTTTTTTCATCATTAGTTGACTTGAAGGTTTCACCTTGATTTCTTGAGAGATCCTTCCTTATTTCATTCATGTAGGTGCTTAACATGCTTCATATCTCTGATATATCTCCTCATAGGCCACACATATCCTTCTTGACCTCTTCCTTGAACTTAGTAAGTTCCTCATTGGGCTTACTATCCTTTATTTCTTCCCAATCTTGATCAAGGGATTTTCTCGATGTGGTAGAATTAATTTTTCCTCTTGTAGGAGGCCTCATCATGATGGAAACCAATATTTTTCAAAAAAAAATCCCCACAAAATTAGCAAATTTGTTGCCTTGAGAGAGATTTTTCCTAATTTTACAATATCTTTCTTATTTTTGTTTTTCAATTTCCCAAGCTTTGAATTTAGGCTCTTCTACTATGAATTGAAAGATCCAATACAAGTTATACTCCAACTCGACAGGATGTGAGAGATATGAAGATCTCAAAAAATTGTGTAGAAATAGTAATTCTGCAATAATTTCCTCAAATATGCTCCAATTCCTCTTAATATGTTCTTCAAAAACCCTTTAAAAATATTTGAAAAATTTGCTAAAATATGAAAGTTATGCTCTTCCTAAAATTGCCTCAATGTTGAGAAAAAAAATATTGCCGCTATGGTGCCAAGATCATGCTCTGCTACCACTTGTAATAAAATAACTTGCACAATAGAAGAAATAATATGAAATATTATATAAAAAATTGGTAATAGCTAAGAGTTATAGGCCACTTCGAGGGGGCAACCTCCAAATATCTCCAATGAGAACAAACTTCACAATATGATGCTGAAATATGACTCACAACCTCTTCTATATACCTAATTATGCTTAGGTTGAATAGACACAACCCTTCATAACACCTAGGCCAACCTACCTACCTAAATTATAAATATAACAATGATAAAATGACTTAATTAAGGATTAAGATAGCCACAAGTTCACTATTCATAACCCTATATACAATAATATTAAGGGCATAGCATGGGTCACATCATAGCTGAACAATAAGGAATCATTGAAGAATAAGGTGTATGACACCTAAACACTTGCATACTTATAGTAATTGAGTTTCATTAATTAAGGAAGTATAAATATTTGAAAAAAAAAATCTTTATGAATAAATAGGAATTTCATTGGATTTTAATAACCTTCACTGCCCCCTACGAAATATGGACAAGTGTCCACACTTGTCAGATTTAGTACGGGGTGTGGAACTAGCATAATGCCACCATAATATAAATAATACAATATTAGATATAAAAAATGAAATCTATGTTCTATAAGTGAATAAATATTTTAAAAGCTTATACCTATTAGTTGATTGGTGCATCTAGCAAAAGGTGGAAACAAATCATCAACAGTGACATCATATGTTAGCAAACTTGCGGTGTTTATTCAAAGCATTGTAAAATGATGACATGGAAGGAAGGTGGGTGGTAGGTAAAGAAGTGTGATGAGGTGGAAAAAGAAGAAATTAGATAGTGAATGGAGAAATTTGGAACTTTATGTGGACATAATTTTTTTATTATGGGCATGCATGAAGAAATTAGTATTGAAGAGCTACAAATAGGAGGTCAACACCTTCTACTGCAGGAAGAGTTACCTTGTGTGCATTTGAATCTAGCCATTGAAACTGCTACATGAAGTCCTCTTTTGTTTGGGGCCTTTTATATAACTTGAGTCTATGGTCATTGACTAATAACTTAAAAGAAATTGTATCGATGGTAGTTATTGGATGGCTCCATTTGGAAATACATGATTAAATTCATAGTGACCTAGCCATTGTGTCTATAGCTTTCCTGACATATCTTTAAATCTAGAATCATATACCAATGCTCAGTCACCAACTTGAAATTTTTTATTTCTAATGTGGGAGTCATACCATTGTTTCCTTTTCTTCTATATGATTTCAATGCATTCCAAAGTAGTCTTGCACATTTCATCCAAAGAATTAAGATGTAGATGACATTCTATCTATACTGTAGCAAGTTCAATGATCAACTCCAGTGCTGTTCATAAAGTTTTATGTTCAAATTCAATGGGGAGCATTGCTACTTTCCCATATAGGATCTCAAATTGAGTGAACCCTATAGTAGTCTTCCATGTTGTTCTATGGGTCCAAATAACTTCTAGTAGTCTTCTATTCCAATCCTTTCGATGCAAATAAATTGTGTTTTCTCAGATGTCCTCTATCTCCTAATTTTTGTTTTTCTACTTGTCCATTAGTTTGAGGGTGATAGGGGTTTGATTTCTGGTGCTTGATATTATATTGTTTCATAAGTTATGTGATCAGATTAGAAATGAATTGAGCACCTTGGTCAATGACTAGTTCTTTGGGTAGACCATAGTGAGTAAAGATTTCTTCATACAAAAATTCTGCAACTTTGTGATCATGAGCATGATTCATGGCTTTGACTTCAACTAATTTTGTAAGGTAGTTAGTGCACACAAGGATATATGGTTTCCCATAGGATGGAGGATCAATTAGACCATTGAAGTCCATACCCAATTTGTCAAATGGTGTTAACACTAGTTATAGATTGAGAGGCATTTCATCTATTCTTGTTGGTTGGTCCATCCTTTGACACTTGACACACTTTTGTGTATAGTTGGTTGCATCTTTGTAAAGCATAGACCAATAGTAAGTAGTTGGTAAAATATTCAAGGTTGTTCTTTTTTCTGCAAAATTCCCTTCACATGGTTTATTATGAAATGAATGTAGAATGTCATATGTCTCATCCTCTCTGACACATCTCCTCATAACTTGATTAGGTCCAATGTACAATAAGATATTATCAATCCAAGAAAAATGGAAACTTTTCTCTAGAAGTAGCTTCTTTTCCTTCTAAGAGAAATATCCTAACATTTTATTAGCTACAATGTAGTTAGCACTATTTGCATACCATGGAGTTTGGACAAAAATATGAAATAAATGCTCATCTGGAAATGCATCATCTATTAGAGTAGTGTCATTTTCATCATGGTGCATTCTTGATAAATAATTAGCTACCACATTGGCTCTCCCGAGCTTATCAACAATGGTGATATCAAATTCCTACAACAATAGTAGTTATCTTGCTAACCTACCTATAATAGTAGGTTTCTTCATGAGGCATTTAATTGTTGCATGATCAATATGAACAAATATGGAATAGCCAGTTATGTAATGCCAAAAATTTTTCAGAGCATGAACTACTACTAACAGTTCTTTTTGAGCCACTGTGTAGTTTAATTATGGTCCATGAAGGCTCTTGCTAATATAATATATTGCATTTTCAAGATGTTAAGATTATTGTCTGAGAACTATACCTATGGCATAGTCAGAAGCATCTATATGTGTGTGTGTGTGTGTGTGTGTGTGTGTGTGTGTGTGTGTGTGTGTGTGTGAAAATGAAAAGTCCAATTAGTGCCTTGTAAAACTGGTGATGTGGTGAGAAGTTTCTTAAGCTACAGGAAGACTTCATTACATTCGAGCGTCCAAATGAATTCAGCTTCCTTACTCAGTATTGTATACAACGGACTAGCTATTTAGCTGAAATATTTTATGAAATGTCTATAATATCTAGCATGACCTAGAAAAGATCTTACATCTTTTGGTTTTGTGGGTATGGACAATGTTTGAATTACCTTTATCTTAGCTGGATCTACTTGTATTCCTATAGCTGATATGAAATGACCAAGTACCACACCTTCTTGCATGAGCATGGAACATTTTTCACTATTAAGTGCTAGATTATGTTCTTGACACCTTATCAAAACTCTTTCAAGATTCATCATGGCTTCCTCAAAGGTGACTCCAAATGTTATAAAGACATCTATATATATTTTTGTACAATCATGTGATATATCAGCAAAGATGCTAATAATAGCTTGTTAAAATATTGTAGGAGCATTAAATAGACCAAATGGAAAAATAGAGTATGAAAAAGTACCCCATGGGCATGTGAATTTTGTTTTATCTTGGTCTTCAAGAGTGATACTAATTTTATTATAACCACTATACCCATCTAGAAAGGAGAAATACTTCTTTCCAGCTAGAGTGTCTAGAACTTGATCTATGAATGGTAAAGGAAAGTGATCCTTTTTGGTGGCCTTGTTCAATTCTCTATAATCTACACAAATCCACCATTTCCCTCCCTTTTTGGGCACTATGACTATGGGTGACACCCATCTACTATAAGATATAGGATAAATAAAACTGACATCAAGCAATTTTTCTAATTTAGTTTTAACTATTTCTCTAAGGCCTAGATTTATCCTTCTCTAGGGTTGATGGAGTGGTAGGAACCCTTTATTGATGTATATTCTATGAAAGAATAATGTAGGAATCAACCCTTTCATATCACCATAGTCCCATGCAAAAGCCTTTTCATGCTTTTGAAGTAGCTTTCTTAACTATTCCATTTGTGTGGATGATAATTTGGGATTAACATGAAGATTATGACCTTTGGACAGCTCAACAATAGTTGTAGACTCTATCATAGCAGCTTTAGAGATTGGACGTGTATCTAATTCACATGCTAAGAGTTGATGAAGAATGTTTGGTTCCTTGAGTAGAGTACAATTCTCATCACATTCCTCATATGTGGTTAATTCTAACAAAAAACTTTCAGATACATCTTTTTCTACCACACAATTGTTAGTAAGAATACTTAGAAGTACTGAATCCTCTTCTTGTAGCTCTAGAAAGGATTGTCTATGTAACATCATAAGTTTTGCTATAGAGTTTACCTCTTATTCTCCATCCCCTAAGTTTAGCTAGATAGATGTGCTTAAATTTGGTAGTGGTTGTACTGGAGGATGCAAATCAAATTTCTTTGTTGCTTGGCCATTTGATATGGTCATATTCCCTAATCTACAACTTATATTTTCATTAGTTGTAGGTAACCATGGTCATCCTAGGATGATAGGGTAACCAGATAAATTAACTTTGGGAGATAGAATCATGAAATCTACAAGATAATCTAGAGAGTCTAAGGTTACAACTATGTTTTTTATCATCCCATCAGGAGTGATGGTAGAACTATATGCAAGTTGCAAAATTGTTGGAGTAGCCCTTAATCCTTCTATTTTCAATTTCTTTATAGTATCCTTGGTCATAACATTTATAGTAGCACCAAGATCTATTAAATTTTTTTTAATAGACTGACCATTTATACTCACATTCACAGTTGGACTACCTGGATCAAAATATTTTGGAGTGATCAATTTTTGTAACATAATGTTAGCTAATTTTCCCACAACATGAACTATAGTTAGGTCCTTTTTCTTCCTCCTAGGATTCTTTAGGTAGGCTTCTCTAAAGGCTTTTCCATAGATAGTAACATCTTTAATAGCTTGGAATAGGGGTATTTTGACATGCATGTTCTTTAACTAATCAACAATATCAAAATACTATTCCTTTGTTTGTATAGGTTTACTTTGTACAAGCTTCTTGGAAAAAGGAGGTTCCATCATTGACTGAGCTTGGGTTGAGATAGTGACATTAGTTTGGTCAACCTCTTTAGAGACTAGGGGTTTTGATGCTATAGGAGTATCTGGTATTTCAGTTATAAGAGGTGGTTTAGGCTCTAGTAAATTTGTACTAGATCTCAAATGTATATTTGCAATATTCAGAGTGTAAGAAGGATATTGTTGAGCATCAACAATATACATGGGTTATTGTGGCTACTAGTTATTTTGATTTGGCTGAGGTTGTGTAGGTAATTATTCTACTTTTGAGGTCTAGGATTCACAGGTAGTGGCATTAGTGTAGGTTGTTGGACTAGGGGGTGGTAATTGTGGAGTACCAATATTTTGGTTAGGCCATTATTGAGGTTTTCTCCATTGGTTTGCAGACTACCAATTCCCTTGGAATGGTTGCCACTGGTTCTGCTAGTTTTGCCATTAATTATTTGATTGGTTGGGCCAAGAAGGTTGGGATTCCTGAGGCCATTAGGGCTATTGTAGATTATTTTTCCAAGCATTATTCCAATTAGGTTGATTATATTGTGGAGGACCATGGTAATTACAGTTTTACCATTGATTATCATATAAATTTGAATTTTGCAAAGGGTCCGAAGGCATACCTTGACATTGGGCCCATGACCAGCATTAAGCAACAAAGAATGCATTCTCATCATCTCCATCTATCTTGATGTACTCAGTTAGAAGATGTTGATTCTCCATCTTAGCAACTAGTTTGCATTGTCAATCCTTCTTTTGCTTCCAGCAATGAAGGTGGTATTTAGCTAGTTGTAATCTTGCTTCTCTGTGCTTCTTCTTTGCATTCATTATGTTGAGATGTGTAGCAACATCATTTATAATATTCTACTTAAAATTTGTGAGTAGATTAGATATCTCAAGCTTTGAAATACCCTAACTGATTCCTTTAGTGACTATGGAATGAGGTCCCCAACCTTTCTTCATAGTTGACCTTGAATAGTTTTGACATATTTTCTGGAGGTCATCCTAGGAAGATTGATATACATCATCACCAACCATTAGGTCTAGTACTTCTAGACAATTATCATTCACACCTCTCAAAAAGATTAGCTTTGGGTATGTGCAGGATCATAGTGTGCCAAAAAGTGGCGATGTGAAAAAAAGAGAGTTTGAAGACGCCTAAAAGCACTTCAAAATCTACTCTAACTTTTTTTTACCTACCCAGGAACCAAACCTGGAAGGTTAAGCCGAGCCTTATCGGATATCTGATATCATATCGAATATCTGATACGATATCAGATATCTAATTTGATATCAGATATCCGATTTTAAATCCAACATCCGACTAATAATTAAAATCATATAATAGTATGATATATTATTTAATATTATTATTATTATAATTATTATACTATAATATAATAATAATATCATAATAACATATTATATTATAATAATATAATAGAATATTTCATATATTATAATATATAGTAATGTAATATAATATATATATAATGTAATATAATAGTAGAAAGTAATATCTTATAATATAATATATAATAAAAAAGTATAATATATTATAAATTATAATAATATAGTATAATAATAATATTTTATATTATAATATATAGTAAATTAATATAATAAATATAAAATATAATATAAAAATATATAAAATGTAATATATATGTTATATTATATATATTGTCATATCGGATATCCGATACCTGCGCATGGATTAAACAGAAAATCACAGACCCATGGCCCTTATTTTCATGCAAATTTGGGCCAGTCGGATCGGATATCAGATACCAAATCAGATATCAGATACCAAATCAGATATCAGTTATCAGGTATGTTTTTCTCCGCCCCCCCCCGACTTTTTTTTAACCTAAATTTAATAGATTTTAACATGATTTTGTTTGTTTTAGTTGAATCTAGGGTTTTTTTGACAAAAATGGTTAAAATTTAGATATTTTTTAATATATATTACATTTTGCAATTCAATAGGAATGGCTGATCAAAATGATGACACTGAGGTAGGGAATAATATTCCTCGCAACCCACCACCAAACGATCCAATATCCCCACAAAACCATCCACCAAATGATCCTCTACCTCCTCAAAACCCTTCTCGAATCGAGGATTTGATAAATGAAAATCTCACTGAGTTGAGAGGTTTGCATAGAACATACAATAATGTACCTGCACTGGCTCCTATGTTATCCACGTTAAACACCATAGTGGATAACATTGAAACCCTTACAAAGCAACAAAATGTTGCTCTTCGTTGGCATGATGAAATGCACCAAATTTTTGATGATGGTTTGGATTAGGATGAGGTCGCGGCCCTCAACATAACCAAAGATAATTTGGCAAGCCTTTTTGCTAACCCAAAAATGGGTATACCAGTTGACCCAAAAAAAACCAAACTATCGATTAAATGGTGCAAAAATGACGCCATACATGCAAATTTTTGGGACCATTGGTGGATGGTCTTTGATATCCCTCTACATGGAAATTTAGACATACCATTTTATTTCCTTAGAAAATTATATGCAAAATTTGTGTTGAAACTTAAAGTGAACTATTAGAGCATGAAGCCCAACATGGGCGTAGGACTAGGAGCTCCTTAGGATAGACCATCTTCCCAGCGGAAGAAACTTGGCACTTTTGTCCCCCCCCCCCCCCCAATATCTCCCCCCCTCCTCGAGTGCAACATCCAGATACTATGGTAGAGGCTAGCTCTCAGACCATCAGAGCCATTCATAGGCTGAGTAGCCTAATGATATCTGAGGCTAGGTCAGTCCTGCCTCCTCGTGTTGATGATGTTGGTACCAATTCATCATCGGCTAGCTCATCACACGTTTGTGTGCCTCACACTTACATTACATGCAAGAATATTTGTCTGGGTCCCATAGGTGATCTTCTTAAGTATCATTTTGTATTAGACGAGGATACACCAGACGCACGTGTAGAGGCTACAGACCCTGATGTGAGAGAGGAGGGGAATGCAGAGGCATGGACTCCTTTGGTGTCGATACATGTATACACTTTTTTGTTATGACATATGTGATTTAAATTTAATTTTTATAATAGAGTAATTTTAATTTGTAAGCCATACTAACTTTTACATGTATGTGATCTTCATTCATGTTTAGTTGATGACCGAGGAGGAGCTCAGAAAAATAGATGATGCTACACTCTCGGGCATTTCATTTGGCCTTAAGAAATCTATGGTACATTATGTTGTGTTTGCATTTCTTTTTTCTATTTGATATTGCAGCATATATGGTTGCTAATCTTTCTTTTATCTTGCAGATACCACCTGCCCCAAGGGGACAAAGTGCGGGGGGTGAGCCAGCATGCATTGACAAAGGAAAGGTAATTAGATGTTTTCTAATTGATTAAATATTGATGCATTCTTGTAAAATGTTTGTGGTAATCTCATTTAATTACATTATTTATTGTATATAGGGTGTGGCTACTGACGATGAGCCTGTACAGATTCGACATCCTAAATCATCAGGGATTTTCATTCGCACAGAGAGCCCCATTGTATGTATAAGTATCATTTATTTTTTATTTCTTTAATTGATGCAGAGGAAAGTATGATTGTTGTTCTATACAGTTTCTATGATTTTTTCCATACCAATAATGATTCATGTCTTGCATATGTTCATTACAACTTAAATGGACTTATATGCACCTGTCCAACCGACCAAGTTGGTTACAAAGTTTTATTTAATCAAACAAATACCAAATTACTACTTTCCCTCCAAAACTACTATGACCGTTTGAATTTGAAATTCAAATTTCAAACTATAGTTTTTATGCATTCCCTAACTTTATAAACTATTCCATTGACTCAAAATTGGTCATATGGATTTATTAAATGCAACTAAGTAAATTTCCAGAAAATTGAAGTTTTTATTGTTTTTTCTCCAAACCACCATACACTCTAATCTCCCCCTTTCAACTAAGATCACATATGACATATATAAAGGTCTACATGACCGTTGGAACAACCATATAGGCATTCCCAACCATAAAACAAACAAACAACCACTTTTTGCTAATACTGTTTAGACTCTAAATACCCTATTCTAAGGCCTTTTGGTCCCATGGATTCACTTGGTTTATAACCACACCAAAATGCTTGTAGGCCTTACTTGTGCCTTTATTACAAAACATAGACCAACTTGTAAAATATGGACCAAACCTTTATTCCAACTTCCTAATCTACTTGAATCCTTGCTTTCATGGAGTGGCAAGGTGTTCAGCAATAGAGATACTTGTTCTCCCCTACCACATAGGTTAGGTGCCCTGCACCACCTTTCCTCTCTCTCATTTTGAACACTAGTCCACCAAGTGAGTGATGTTCCTCTCAGTCTTGCTGTTGCTACTTTTACCTTCTTATCTGCCTCTATGTCTTAAGGATCAAAGTAGTTCTCAAGGGCCTCTATCCACCCTAGCACTTCTTCACTATCCATTTTACCCTGGTTTATTGGAAAATCAATATGGTTCTTCCCACCATTACCTTGTACTGCCTTAATGATTGTCATAAATCTCCTTTCTTCAGGATCATATATTGTCTCATGCTCTTGCCTTGCATTACCAACCTCTTCTTCTTCATGGTTCTCTCCATGATCTCTTCCTCTAACCTCTTCTCCTCTAGGTTCTTGCCTTTCCTTTTCTAAGGATTCTATCCTTGCAATAAGCTTCAGCCTCTCTCTTCTCATCTGTCTTTCTTCCCTCACTCTAGATGCTTCAAGTTCTCTCCTCTCTCTTTTCTCTTTTGCCAAATCTTCTCTCAATTCTTTAAGTTCTCTAGCCATTTGATTTTTAGGAGGCATTTTGACAAGAAGTTTTCTTCCTTCCCAAGGGCCAACTCAATGATTCTCTTTCTTTCCTCACCAAGAAATCTCTAGACTCCACTTATGTACCTTTCAACTCTGGGACACACAGGGAGGAATTAGACACACCAAGGCTTCAACAAAGGGACCAGAACACTAAGGATTTTCAAGATTATAGGTCTTGGTCACACTCCTAAACACCCAAACTTCAAAACCCTCCTTAAAATGGCTTAAAATCTAGGGCCTGCTTTTTCAAACCCCA
>CM053786.1:295698805-295803805 GCA_028749045.1 Cupressus sempervirens | reverse complement strand
GGTGCAAGCGTATAAATAAGGTTTGTATCTAGCATACCTTGTCGTTCTGACATATATGTATCAATGTATCAATGTGCTTTATTGACTAGATAAAACTAGATTTGAGTTATTATTTTAATCCACCATCCATCCTTATCCTTGATTCTCCAATCCCATCATCCCGACAACTTACTTCATATTAAAACCCTATTATATGTACATCCAATCAATCTTGGCTTTTATTTTATTTTTGAGTTAAATATTTAAATTTGTCATATTCTCTAACATGCACACTAATATGCCTTTATTTATTTAATTACTAATTTATTATTTGAGTGTTAGATGTGACTTAGAGGTCACAAGATTGTAATGTGTACCATTCTGTCACTTAGAAAATATATTAGTCTAGGACACTCATTAGTCTCTATATGCTATTATTATTTTTATTTTTATTGGATAGCAATCTAGAATCTGGGAATATTATTTAATATTTTATTGCTCTATATTAAGGAAGGGATTTATTTGCCTTTACCATACATTTTCTAGAGAGGAAAATGCATGCCTACAACAATGTATCTCATAGATTTTATTATGTCTTCTCTTAAAACAAACTTCATTTTGTTATATCATAAAATTAATTTGATGATTTTCTTGCTTAGAATTGCATTAAGATTGGTAATTAAAATCAATTTTATCCATGCATGTGATATGAACATAAAAATTTCCTTCCAAATTTTCGAGTGCACAACAAGATTGTAAGCAATCTACTAAGTTTTAAATTTATACAATAATTGGTATCACATAACACCTATGGATTGTTATTATCAACTAGTCATTTACAATACCAAAAGGAGAAAACTTTCTTTCACATTTTCAAATAATAACAATGATGTCAAAGAAAATTTGTGACTTGTACCAATGCTTTCATAACAATATAAACTCCAAATGAAACATGCATATACAACCTTATCAATTATTTCTTCTACACGTACATTAGCTAACAATGATACAATCTCCTTCCATCACAATGGGGCAACATAAGGGACTTTTCAAAATCATAAGGAACATGGACATTGAAAGATATGGACAATGAGTAGCATGAACATTGTCCAACATGATCATTGAGAACATGAACAAGCTGGTGAATCCTCCTTCACAAATGAGGGCACAATGTCAAGTTTTCTCATCCAACATCAATTTGCAAGATGATCATTCAAAGCCATTTCCATTGCTCCCTTGGACACAAATCTGCATATGGAACACAAAAAAATAACAAGGACCATGGGTGCTTTCCACCCAACCATAGGCCTCAAAGAGACCACCCCCTTGCTAGGTAACAAGGCTCAAACTAGGATACACATACAATCTTTCAATGCATAAACATTACATTTCAAACTTGAACAATTTCCCCCCAAGACTATTTCACAATGGCTTCACAGATGGAACCATAAACATAGGGTGAAGGTGTGTTCTAAAATGGAGACTTGCCATACCAAACCATATTTGCAATAAACAATTTTCATGCCCTCTCGGGGCTATCATAATTCACCAAATTTCATGCCCTCTTCGGGCATCCACATTTCCTCCTCCAAACCCACTACCATCAGCTGTAACTTCTCAAACTTCCTTTCTACACCATACTTTCCTTATCACCCCCAGCAAGATATGAAATGTTATGGCATACAATGGAGCCCATACTTCAAGGTTCTCAATAAATTTTTCGAACCCAACTTAAGCCCTTCACCCTAGACTTCTCTTCCCTTCCCACAAGGGTGAGTGTAAGGCCCACACCCATAACAATACTCAAGCACAAAACAAGAAAACAAAACCAAGTAGAAATAAAACAAGAAATTTTCAAGAGCACATCACATTTTCACAATGAAATATCAACACCCATAATACAACAAGGAAATAGACAAAATCCAAACCTCATACTCATAATACTCCACACAATACAACAAGATGCACAATGGTGTCACACTAATCTACATGGAATGAACACCATTGAAGCACTCACATGAATGCTACTCCACAATGCAATGCAATGCATACTCCATTGATAAACTCCACACTTGCATATTTTCTTAACCATTCTAAAAGAAAGAAATGAAAAAGAAGCAAGTTTGAGATACCAACCTTGGTCCAAGCTAGGGAAAGGATAGTTGTAGTAGAGCTCCCCTAATCTCCCTCCAAAACCTATGTGTCTCTAAAATTAGAGAGTGGGCAAACACCCCACTAGTTTGGCCAAGACCCTCTAATAAAGCCTTCCCACTAACTTATTTTAACAAAAATACTAAGCCACTCCATCCTTACAAACTTTTCTCCTCTAACAATTCATCGATAGCCCTCACGAGCTCTGAGTTATGACCCTCGAAGGATCGACCTCAAAATGCACTTAGAGCACCTTGAAGACTCCTCGCTATGGGGTGGCCGCAAATGATGGATGGTCTTTATGGCCAAAACAAGGGTGTGACTAGGGCTCACCCGCCCATTCGGAGTTAATGGCATTAATGATTCGATGCCAAGATCAGCGGTTTCAAAGTTACACTGTGGTGCACCTATGAACTAAGGCACACTGTGAGTTTTGGCATCGAGTGAGATCATTGTGCTAAATCAAAATAGAATGTGATCTCTCAAAAATGAGATAGGTTATTTTAGGCCTTAGGATCACCATCTTGTAGCATTTGACAGTTCATCGATAGCCCTCACAAGCTCTAAGTTATGACCCTCGAAAGATGAACCTCCAAATGCACTTAGAGCACCTTGGAGACTCCTTAGTACGGGGTAGCTGAAAAAGATGGATGATCTTCGTGGTTAGAACAAGGGTGTGACTAGGGTTCACCCACCCATCTAGAGCTAATGGTACTGATGATTCGATGCCAAGATCAGCAATTTCAAAGTTACGTTGTGGTGCACCTATGAACTAAGGTAGACTGCAAGTTTTGGCATCGAGCAAGATCGTTGTGCTGAATCCAAATGAAATGTGATCTCTCAAAAATGAGATAGGTTATTTTAGGCCTTAGAATCACTGTCCTTTAGCATTTGGTAGTTTATCGATAGCCCTCACGAGCTCTAAGTTATGATCTTTGAAAGATCAACCTCCAAATGCAATTAGAGCACCTTGGAGACTCCTCGGTACGAGGTGGTCGCAAATGATGGATGGTCTTCATGGCCAGAACAAGGGTGTGAATAGGGTTCACCTGCCCATCTGAAGCTAATGGCACTGACGATTCGATGCCAAGATCAGTGATTTCAAAGTTATGCTGTGGTGCAACTATGAACTGAGGCACACTGCGAGTTTTGGCATCGAGCGAGATCGATGTGCTAAATCCAAACGGAATGTGATCTCTCAAAAATGAGATAGTTTATTTTAGGCCTCAGGACCACCATCCTGTAGCATTTGACAGTTCATCGATAGCCCTCACAAGCTCTAAGTTATGACCCTCGAAAGATTGACCTCCAAATGCACTTAGAGAACCTTGGAGACTCCTCGGTACGGGGTGGCCACAAATGATGGATGGTCTTTGTGGCCAGAACAAGGGTGTGACTAGGGTTCACCCACCCATCTGGACCTAATGGCACTGACGATTCGATGCCAAGATCAGCGATTTCAAAGTTACGCTGTGGTGCACCTATGAACTGAGGCACACTGCAAGTTTTGGCATTGAGCGAGATTGTTGTGCTGAATCCAAATGGAATGTGATCTCTCAAAAATGGGATAGGTTATTTTATTCCTCAGGATCACCGTCCTTTAGCATTTGACAGTTCATCGATAGCCCTCATGAGCTCTGAGTTATGACCCTCAAAAGATCAAACTCCAAATGCACTTAGAGCACCTTGGAGACTCCTTAGTATGGGGTGGCCGCAAATGATGGATGATTGTTTGAAGACTACTCCATGTGTCACTATCTTTCTTGGAAAAAAAATTTCTTTTGAACATCAAGCTTGCAATATTATCAATTATTGTCAAACTTTTTCAACCAAGTCAAAACGTCAAATGCAAATATTTGTTTGCATTTTTTGGTAAGGGGAGTTTCATAAATTGACTTTGATTTTCTATGTCTCTAGTGCTTGAACATGCTTAAAATGGCTCTTTGGTCTTAGAGCTATTGGTATTTTCTAACTTCATGGTCTATGATATGCATACTAAGAATTTCTTTCACTAAATGGTTTCCTTGATCTATTGACTACACTTAAATTTTTTCACTTGTCATCTCTCTTTCTATATGTTCAATACAAAGAGCTAGAAGAGACAAATAATCTTTCTTACCTTCATCTCTCTAAGCGCATGATAGAAATCAATTCTAAACTTGAGAAAAGGTTAGAGGAGAATATTGCATTCTTAAATTAATCTCCCTTAAGACCTTTACATACACACAGGGCATTCTTAAATTAATCTCCATGGAAGAAAATTTCATAAAACTAAAGATTCCATAGTGTTGAAACACAAAATCCAAGATCTCATTTATGATGGGATTGTTGATACCTCTAATGACTCATCCACTCATAGCCTTCATATCCAACTTCATATCATGTCATTATGCATGTGCTATCTTGCTTATTGGCTTTAATTGCTTATCCTACATGCTATCTTCTTTCATGGATTTCATGGCTTATCCCAAATGTGCTTCATACAACTTTTCAATATGAAAGCCTTTCAAAACATTATACAATATTATGACTCTTTATGCTTTCAAATGCTATGATTGGTTTCAAAATGGAAGAAATCAAGTATTCTAATTGTTCATCCGTATTTTCTAGAATTTTCTTATTTGATTAGTTTGATAAAAATTGTTTTAATAATGATAATGTCAGCTTTATGTCAAATAAGGAAAAAACCAAATTTGTAATAAGATATCCACATGAAATTATCTTTCATATAGTTATAAATGCCCTTAAAATTGTCGTTATAGCCTTGTATCACATGCAAATATGATTTGGAAGAACTTGTTCAATATCTTCCTCTTATAATCCCTTACAAAGAACCTACCAAAATACAAAAACCATATACAAAAAACTACACATTTTACATCATAATACATCATAAATTTTAGAAATTCTCCCCAATACCACCCCCCTCCAACTCTTCATGATGTACCTACATTCCAATATCATACAAAAAATAGTAACTTATTGTATTAAACAAGATAATCATCAATTCATTAAATCATTATGAAGAAAATAACATAAGAAGTATATATACCTAGTCGAGTATTCCAATAGGGTCCTCTCTCTATTTTAGGGTCTCTAACAAGGCTTAATGATCAGCATTAGCAATAGTAAAAACTTATTTTACTTTTGGTCTTCCTTGATGCTTCAATAACTTTACATTTGTTGCTATAATAAGATGCGAATATATGAGAATTACTTTGTGCTTCTGATAGTCTTCGAATGTAGGAATTCCATTCCTTCTAAGCATGTATGCCCGCAGCCATGTTCAAACATAGGATACGTGAATCCATCATCATCTGTGATCGGTTGTGCAATTTTTTATTTGCCTCTTACACAATGTGCTAACCAATAATCAGATTTCTCATCATTCCCCTATGGTGCAACCAATGCAAAGATATGTCCTGGCTGAAGTAGATCTGGTAGATGGTTATGCTCAAGTGAACTTTCCATGTCATCATTTTTGATAGAGGGTATGATAGACAATGGAGTAAGATAATGTGAAGCCCATGTGTCCACCCACTCACTTGACTCACAGTGATCCCAATCACACTGAAAACAAGTATGATAAAAACAAGCTAGTTGTCATGTCCAAATGGTCCATGTACTAGAATTAGAGCTCCAAAATGAATGCATTTTTGATGAGTCTCTCACTGTAGCACAATCTGATCTATCACCTATGGACCCTTCCTCAACCAACCAAAAGAACTTGCGTACCACTCAATTAAGAGTCCCCCCCTATGATAATGCTAAACTACACCAATCAAAAATGCTACAAGCATCGAGACGCTCTATTGTTGAAATCTTCAGTTGCTCCTTAACTAGAGCTCTCTTCACAAATGCCCCTGCTCCATCATGTTCCCATTTTCCATGGCTGGACTCAAAAAAACTCCAAATATGAGGCACCCCTCTCTCTACGTGCATCCTACACAACCTATAAAACATGTGAGCATTCTTGAATTGACCTGTATAGTTATCTGACCAAATGATAAGTCTATCCATAGCAATTGCATGCTCATGTAAGAAATCAAAAAAATTCTCGAAACAATGTTGCACAAACTTGTGAGAGTGAGATCTATCATCATTCATATAAAAATGATACTCTCTAATAATCTTTCGATTATCTTTCGCACTATCAGGGGAATGTCTATATGTTATGTGAACAAAAATTGCAATCTGAATAGAGTTGTAATACTGAGATTGTGTCTCATTTTGAGATTGCAATGTGTAGTTCTCAGCAAAATCAACAACTGATATAATAGTGCCAATGGGAAAAGTCTCTTTACATGTTCTAAATTGTTGATCCAACTACTGAGACCTATGACTATGTCTTGCATACTTGTAAAAAAGATTTGCCTTGAAATCTAAAATAAAATTAGCCACATTGATATCTTTTCCAACCAATTCACATCTAGAGCTCTCACTCTCACTCTTCAATGTGTATTTCACCATTTCATAGACCCTTTTTTTCACTATTGTCTTTCCAAGATCTTGTTCACACCCCTCATGGAAACATGTGTCAAACTTGTATAAGCCACCACATTTTGAACACTTCTCATCTAAGCAAGCAATTTTATAAAAGAGACAACCATCAAATCTACGACATAAGAGTTGATCTAACAAGTCTCTTGATGATTTTGGAAGCCCACTAGCCCCACAGTCCTCCAACATTTCTTTACTATGCAAAGTAGAACAGATGGAGCGTAATAGTTCATGGTGCATAGAAAACTCAACATGATATTTGCAACAACATGTATTTATAATTTTGAGTGGCACACAATAAAATGGCTTCAAAGATTCAAAAGCCCTTTGTGATAAATGAACACTTGGATGACTCTCTCTAAATTGTTTGAACAACATAGTTTGACTTACCTCCAAATAGTGTTTAGGATGTGGTGTGCGGTCTCTAATGCCAATTCTCAACTTTAAGACATCTTTAGCATTGGGTGATACTCATGAGTTAGAGTGCCAAAATTGTATAATTTCTTCCTTCACATCGTCGGATAGCTTCTTATCAAAACATGGAAGTCTCCCACCAAATGTCCATGTTTCATTTTGAAGAGGATCATCAATTTTCTCTCATTGACTAAGTGCTCTTCTCAAAGTAGTACAATTTAGATTCAAATTAATACAAGTTTGTCTCATATATCTACCCTTTCTCAAATGATGACTTACCAAAGAGGTTGTAATAACCCTTCAAGCAGCTCTATTATCCTTCTCTCTACTATTTTTCCCAATGCTTTTGAGAGCACTGAAAAGATTCTTCACAATAATGGAATTTCTTTCCAACTTTTTATTGACACGAATTTTCAATTTGGAAAGCATAGGTCTCATCTTTTGCATCTTTAATAAGTGCATGAAAAGTTGACATTGCTCTACCACTTTCTTGTTGCTGAAAAACATCTGATATAGTCTTGAAGCCCATAACCGAATGGTTCTTTCTAATTTTTTTCTTTCCAAACTAGTCATAATCGTTTCATCAATTTCAATTATCCATTTTGGTGTTTTAGAACCTTCATGTCGATTATAATTAGGAGATATGTAAGGTTCTTGTGCATTAGGTTCTTGTGCATTTTCATCTTTGACATGGTCAATTATGCAATTTGGATTATGACTTCGTGGCATTTCTTCTTCAAAATTTTCAATCTCTACATTTTCAATTTCTGCATTATCATTTTCAATAGGTACATTTTCATTCCCCAACTATACATTTTCATTATTTGACTCTATGATTTCACCTTCTATTAATTCATCGTCAACTTGATTGATATTTAGCATACCTTGTCCTTTTTTTCGGTGTTTCATTTTGTCCTTTTCCCTATATGCCACAATGTCTTCATTGGATATCTTCCTTTTACGTTTATTCTTTCAACGACTGCTACTCCCCATTCAGATGACAAATTCGAACACCTAAGGTTATATTTTTGAATTCTTTTCGATTGGTTGGGCCCCAAAACATGACTTTTTACAAATCCCGTGAAAAAAGAGGTAAAAAAGTAATGTTGTCGGATCTGTAGGGACAGTCAAATATTTGAAATTGATGCCAGTAAAATTGGATATCCGATATAGGAAAATGACTTTTGGGGGGAAAACATGCTAAGGTTTCCCTCCTTTGCCACAATAATATTAATATTATGAAAATATTTGGAGGCAAAGGACTTTAATTTATAACTAAGTTAATAGTATATTAGTATTAGTATAAAATATCAATAATATTAATATATAATAGTATTAATATACCTATAGTATCAATATTATTATTATACCTATAATAGTATTAATATTATTAATATAGATACAATAGTGTAAATATATAGTGTTTATTTATATTAAGCTACAGTATACAATATTAATATATATTATTATTATAGCTATAATAGTATTATTATTATTACTATACATATAATAATATTAATATTTAGTTTTTATTTATATTATAATTATTATCCTAAAATAGTATAAATAGTATATCCTAAAATATTACGTTATATATACTTTAAAATATTATGTTATTATATAGATATATTAATAACATACATATTAATATAATAATATTTATAATATATATTATATTTAATAAAAATATTACGTTGTTATATATATATTATATTATTATACATATTAATATAATAATATATAATACAAAGAGGGTCATCATTTAATGGGTCAAAGGGGGTCATAGGTCACCCTATGACCCCCTTTGACCCAGATGAACGATTTGACTATGTCCCTAGGGGTCCTAGGACCCCTAGGGACATATGTCATCATTTAATGGGTCAAAGAGGGTCATAGGTCACCCTATGACCCCCTTTGACCCATATTACCCATTTGAATATGTCCCTAGGGGTTCGAGGACCCCTAGGGACATATGTCATCGTTTAATGGGTCAAAGAGGGTCATAGGGTGACCTATGACCCCCTTTGACTCATATTACCCATTCGAATATGTCCCTAGGGGTCCTATGACCCCAAGAGATATATATCGTCATTTAATGGGTCAAAGAGGGTCATACGTCACCCTATGACCCCCTTTAACCCATATTACCCATTCGAATATGTCACTAGGGGTCCTAGGTTCCCTAGAAACATATTTCATTGTTTAATGGGTCAAAGAGGGTCATAGGTCACCCTATGACCCCTTTTGACCCATATGAATGATTCGAATATGTCCCGAGGGGTCCTAGGACCCCTGGGGACATATGTCACCATTTAATGGGTCAAAGGGGGTCATAGGTCACCCTATGACCTCCTTTGACCCATATGAACGATTCGACTATGTCCCTAAGGGTCGTAGGACCCCTACGGACAGATGTCATCGTTTAATGGGTCAAAGAGGGTCACAAGTCACCTATGACCCCCTTTGACCCATATGAACGATTGAAATATGTCCCCTTGGGGAGATAAGTCATCGTTTAATGGGTCAAAGAGGGTCATAGGTCACCCTATGACCCCCTTTGATCCATATTACCCATTCAAATATGTCCCTAGGGGTTTGAGGACCCCTAGGGACATATGTCATCATTTAATGGGTCAAAGAGGACCTATGACCCCCTTTGACCCATATTACCCATTCAAATATGTCCCTAGGGGTCCTAGGACCCCTAGAGACATATACCATCGTTTAATGGGTTAGAGAGGGTCATAGGTCACCCTATGACCCCCTTTCACCCATATTACCCATTCCAATATGTCCCTAGGGGTCTTACAACCCCTACAGACATATATTGTCGTTTAATGGGTCAAAGAGGGTCATAAGTCACCCTATGATCCCCTTTGACCCATTTGAATGATTCGACTATGTCCTTAGGGGTCGTAGGACCCGTAGGGACATATGTCATGATTTAATGGGTCAAATAAGGTCATAGGTCACCTTATGACCCCCTTTGACCCATATGAACGATTGGAATATATCCCTAGTGGTCCTAGGACCCCTAGGGACATATGTCATCGTTTAATGGGTCAAAGAGGGTCATAGGTCACCCTATGACCCCCTTTGACCCATATGAACGATTTGACTATGTCCCTAGGGGTTGTAGGAGCCATAGGGACATATGTCATCTTTTAATGGGTCAAAGTGGGTCATAGGTCACCCTATGACCCCCTTTGACCCATATGAATGATTGGAATATGTCCCTAGGTGTCCTAGGACCCCTAGGGACATATGTCATCATTTAATAGGTCAAAGAGGGTCATAGGTCACCCTATGACCCCCTTTGACCCATATTACCATTTGAATATGTTCGAACATATGTCATCATTTAATCGGTCAAAGGGGGTCATAGGTCACCCTATGACCTCCTTTGACCCATATGAACAATTTGACTATGTCCCTAGGGGTCTTAGGACCCCTAGGGACATATCTCATCATTTAATGGGTCAAAGGGGTTCATAGGTCACCCTATGACCACCTTTTACCCATCTGAACGATTCGACTATGTCCATGGGGGTCCTAAGACCTCTAGGGACATATGTCATCATTTAATGGGTCAAACAGGGTCATAGGTCACCCTATGACCCCCTTTGACCCATAATACCCATCTGAATATGTCCCTAGGGGTCCTAGGACCCCTAGAGACATTATCATCGTTTAATGGGTCAAAGAGGGTCATAGGTCACCTTATGACCCCCTTTGACTCTTATATATTAATAATATACATATTAATATATATATATATATATATATACATATACATATTACATTATTATATTTAATGAAAATATTACGTTATTATATAGATATATTAATAACATACATATTAATATAATAATATTTATAATATATATTATATTTAATAAAAATATTACGTCGTTATATATATATTATATTATTATACATATTAATATAATAATATATAATACATATTACATTTAATGAAAATATTACGTTATTTTATATATTAATAACATACATATTAATATAGTAATATATAATACGTATTTTATATATATATATATATAAATTACGTTATTATATTTAGTAAAAATAATAATAATATATATTATATTTATAGATTGTAATAAGATTAACATAAGATATTATTATATATTACTAGATTATATCTTGTATGTTTACATTACATTATTTTATATATATATATATATATATATATATATATATATATATATATATATATATATATATATACCTTTACATATTAATATAAGTGAAATAATTTTTTAAAAAAAACTAGAATGTTTAAATCGAATTTCCCTCCAAAATTTGAAAATTTTTTGAATTTGACTACCGAGGCATATCAGATATTCAATGTCAAATCGGATATCCGAGCAGGCTTGGTATTTACCAAGCCTGCCTGGTCAACCCCAAAGACTTGTTTATAGAGAGTTTTAGTGATACTCAGACTTCGGTTAGCTATCTAACAATGTTATTTGGATCAAAATTGAATGAAATGAAATGGGTTTTTTAATATCACTCTCTAGATTCCATCAATATAATTTTTGTCAAATTCTGAGTTCAATAAGTATTTATTAGTTAATTATCAATGAAGATCATTGTAAAGTGTTGATTGACATACTGAATGAAAAATAGCTATAACTTTCAAATGGTATAATATTTTTTAAATCTAAAAGTTACGTCACATTCTATACTTCGCCTAGTATAAGAAAAAAAAAAAAAAATTTGATCAAATTTTCTATTAGTTAGGATGGTCAGACACGGGACTTTTTTTAATCCAAAAAAGTTTTGGTAGAAAATTCATATTTAATTATTTATTTGGAATAAAAATATCAAAAAATATGCATCACATCCAGGAATGAGTCTAGTTTTCATATCTATAATTATATTTAAAAAAATTATCATTTGATTTTGATTAAGGTGGTTAGACATACACGTACTTTTTATTTTCTCCCTGAAATTTTCTTAGTACTACATTAAAATTCAAACTTTTGACCAATCAATTATTTTTTTCTCCTGATAAGGCCTAGTAGTTTAGAAACTACATTCAATTTTCTACAAATTATTTTTTTACAACTTTTTGATATAAAGTCCATAACCACTTTAAAATTATGTGTCAAGTTGACATAAACCTGATTTGCTGATTTTTTACTGCCACTTAAGGCCATAGTTTGGTACACCATGATCTTGCACATACCCCTTTTGTAAATCCTTAGACAACACATGCTAAGGCCTCTTCTGTAGTGTATACAAGAAATGTGAAACATAGTCTTCCAATGTTTCTTCCTCCTTTTGTGATATCCTGAAGATATCATCTCCTCTTGAACTGGATGCTTTGCAATACTCTTTATATTTATCTAGAAACAAAGTTTTCATTTCATCCCAAGTTCTTATCACATTGGCTCCTGAGCCCATGAACCATTGTAAAGCTGACTGTTTCAATGTTGCTGGAAATAATTTGAGCTTATGGGCATCAGTGTTATAGTCAAAACTATGAAAGAGTATGTCAAATTCAAACAAGAAAGTATCAAGGAATTCAGTTGCAAGGCCATTGAACTTTAGAAGAGTAGCTGTGGGTATATTCTTAAGATTATCAGTATTTATGAGGCTTGGAAGAGGAAATGGAAAAGTAGGTTGTGTCATTATTGGAGGTATTAGATTATGAGGTTGCTACTAAAAAGGAACATTAGGTACTAGATTAGTAACAACTGGTGGATTTGGAGCAATATTATTAAGGAAATTGGCCAAAATTTTAGAAAAAGGTTGAAGACCACTTGTATTTATAGGTTCTTCTCTTTAGGATGATTCTATAGGAAAAATAGGGCTTGTATCTTCAAAAGGAAACTTAGCTTCTTCTTCTTCAATTTCTTCATTCAAATTAATAGACTCCCATGGAAGAAATCTACCATATTCATCTCATCATCTTCCTCTTTGATGTATTCAATTGAATTCTTCACACTGGTGAAGAAAGGTTTAGGACTACAAATCTCTTTAAAAAAATTAACTAAGAACTATTACTCAAAAATGCTCCAAGCTTGACACAATCCCCAACAATAGCGCCAAAAATGGTTTGCCTCACAATAGGTGTATAACAATCATCCCCAAGGCCATACTTAGGAATAGTGTATTCAATCTAAGGTTAATTTTTCAACCTAGGGATGTATAATTGAAATGGTTGGCACGGTATGTGCACTAGGTTTCTTAATGAGTCATTATGCTTATGCTAGAGGAAAGTAAAATGTAAGGAAAGAACCTACACTAATGCTGCAGGAAACTAACACACTTAACTCTTCACTTAAATGAATATTGGAAATGCAATTAAATACTAATATTCCTACCCCATTTATCTACTATAACTATTCTTACAAATGTTGTAGGAACACTCACAAAGTATTATGCTATAGGAAGGAACTTATAACTTCTACCTATAATACTAGAGATGCTTGAAAAAAAATCTACACTATTCTAATCTAATCCACCTCCCAAGTGGGGCCCCTTGGTTGGCTTCCACTAGTCTACTAACATAGAATGTAAACTAGTAGGTATTTCATTATGTTCCAAAAATTCCTTACATGAGAAGGATACATAAAACTACAAAAAGAACTCACTGCAAGAGTCAATAGTTTCTTTTTTATAAACTTTCTTCTAACCTCTAACACTATTGTTCTGATCCTTATAAATAAAATATTGACACTTATTGTGAAACAAAAAAGAAAACAAACTGACTACAAATCTGCTAGAGAAAAAGAAGGAAAGATAACAACTCATCGTATGAGTAATAAAGTCTAGACAACTGATTTGGCACAGTAATAAATATAGAGAAAATATAGCAATTCTTCATAGCTCCTCCATACTATCGGCCATTTTTCTTAGTACCATTATGAATTCTTCCACCACGGTTGAACCTTAACATTTTCTCATTGAATGTTGTTGGCTATCTTCAATGTTCCCCTTTGAATACTTCTGACCATCTTCAACTTCCTTTGCTAATAGGTTACTTATAATGCAGAGATATTTGCAAATAAGAATTATCAAATTGAATTCAAACATTAGAACACACATTTTGATGGTTATAAGAAATACTACATTATATATATATAATATTGGTAAAATATGACATACTATCTACCCATAGGTTAATCATCAATTCAGGTAAACATAAGTTCACAAATGTCTTGGTGGAGTTAAAATAGAGGCAATAATTAGCCTCATCAGATACAACACACAATTTCAAACTGGTATATTCTAAAGTGCCACATATCATTTTTGGTGATGTCATAAATAGACATAAAGGTTAATCAAAGGGGTAGTTAAGTTATAATAACCTCTATATTATATATTGAGCTCAAAGCATATTAATACACTTTGCAAGGCCCCTTTTATATTTCCTCAATATATTAAATTATTATATAATAAAATTGAAAATCATAATCTAAGAAATTATAATTGATAGACATAATCAGACATATGCTAACACCATATCAAAAGGTCAAAGAACATACAAATAGGAGAAGGAAAGAGTATGTATTGTGTTAAGGATATTAAGAACCTTGAAGAAGCATTCTCCGCATTCATTATCATAGCAATGGAAGCATGGGAGTCTATATATGCAGAAGATTGGATAGGGGGACATTATACTTGGCCAAAATTGAAAAATTGAGAAACAATTGGAGTTCCCTAAATTTATTCTTAACAAAAAAATCATTTAAAAATCCTTATAATTCATACAGAACATTTGGAAGTATGGTGTTTGAGTTTACATATTGACATGTTTTACGAGCATGGCAAGAGGACATCAAGCTTGCAGTTTATTTTCTCTATTGCTTATAGTTAATTAAATTGGAATATGAAGAATTTTGGATCTTCCTTAATTTTAAAGTATTCATTTGTTAGTACATGGCACAATTTGAGAAGCTACACTTGTAGTTGTCAATTAAGTTGTGTAATTATTGTCATCATTTGAGGGTTGTCTTCCATGATTGAGATGTTGCAAGAAAGGAGAGATTGAGTTATATAATATGGAAGGAAGTGAAGGCATTCACTTGAAATATGGAAAGGAAAAATTATTTTTTTCATGGGCTGAACATTATCCCTCTTTTCATAGAGACCAATCTTTTTGAAAAGAGACACCTTTAAGAGTAGATCACCATTTAGATTAACATCTAGAATAACAATTGTGTACATTCCTAACACTAAAAATATTTAATAAGTTTTAATAGTATAATAAATCTTAGATTTCTTATGTTCTATTTCAAAACAATACATAATATACAAAATATAGTGTTCATGAACATTTATATGTTGTTCTCTATCCACATTTAGACTATGTTATTAAAATGGTATCAATGGTCAAATCCTTCTAGCCTATGAATCATGGAGGGAATTTTGTCAAAAATTAGGGCAAACCATTTTCAATATAAATTTATGGAAATTCATAGAAGCCAATTTGTAATTATTAAGATGTTAGAAAAAAAAGTTGCAGGTTTAAAGAAGCATGAAAGATCTATAATTATAATAGAAACAATTGAGGCTGACGTATAAGTATATCAACTTTGAGATATCTCCCAAACAAGCCTTAGACATACCCCATAGATTCATCTTGCATACCTTCATACCAATATGAGGTAGAGATAGGTCAATCCAACCACTTGACCATATTAGTCTACGGAATGTATAATAAACCACAAGGTTTCCTTTGAAATAGAATCATTTGGTTTTCTCACAACCTAAGGCTCTCACCACATCTTCTTAGGTTGATCTTATTGCTTTCTAACATGTTTAAAACTCTCACAAAGTATTACAGAAAAATAGATAATGAAAACTACCAAAATAATCACAAATGGATGAATCTCCTTACAGTCTTACAAAACCTAATTTATACCTTTTTCATAAACCTTTTGAAAAATAAAAAATAAAAATATTGTATTTTATAGTCGATAATGGGATCTATATAAAATATGTGAAACACATGTACAGATCCTTTGGAGCAACTATACAGAATGTACAATTTTAATCTTGTTCACACGTGCAAGCTAGAGATCTCATATTAGCTGAAGCAAGTAACACTTGTTTAGTATTCACAAAAACCCATGCAACCTATCTTCATGATTATTAGTTAAATTGATTTGATCTATTTATTTTAGTCTTGTGTGTGGATGACCTTATTCTTATTAGTGATTAGGAGCTAATAGGATGGTGCAAGGAGGAGTTGGCATTTGAATTTGATATGAAAGATATTTTCCTTATTTACTCTTTCTTGAGCTATCCCTAGGTAAAAGAAATTATTCATATTGTTAGTTGTGTGCATCTAGAATTTATTTTGAGAAGACACAATTTCTATCAACACATGGGTAGAAAGTCAGACAAAAAGATGAATGAGTAAAGAGTAATGACCATTTGAGGACAATAAGGGGTTGATGTTTCCAAGGTTAGCAGGTAGAGAAATTAAAGACAAATAATTTTGGAGGCAAACATGATGGATAAAAGAATTATCTGTGAATGATGGAAGAAAGGAAGGTTGTCTCCAAAATAAATAGAGTAGGTCGATAAGGAGAGAGGCTAAACAAAAGTACAATGATGTTGTGTTGAGGCTGATAGAAGAGAGGTTAAACAAGATAAACACAATTGAAGGAATCGAGATGGTCTTAGAGAGAGATGGAAGCTAGAGACCCCATCATTGAAGAGTTCATGGAGAATTGCCTAGAAAAGTAATAGAGGAATCTATTTGTGATCGAAGGGGAAGAAAGTATGCAAAGTCATGAAAGAAGTACAAGAACAATGGAGAGAAATAGAAGAATATAGGAGGAAAGGGTTGTTCAAATAAGTGTGTGGAAAAATCTTCGAATCATCTAAATGTAAACATCATTAAATGAGATTCAGTAATAAAGTTAATATTTTGGTGTTCATTATCTAGGTTAATGATTGAATATGTTGTTTCCTTTTGGTTTATGCAACTGTTGTGATGCCTTGTCAATTTTTCTATTCATCATTCTTGTTTCCAATATGTTCTGTTACAAAATCTATCTAGTATTTTGGTTATCACATCAGAAATCTTTTGTTTGAAGTTTTACCAAATGTGTGTGATCCCTTCAATTATATTAGGCTATAGATATTTGGAACATGATAAATACTGTTTACCCTAACTTTACAAACATTTATGGTTTCTATAGTGGCTTAGTATCACAATAGTTCATTGGAGGTAGTATTCAAGGGCATTTAAAATAGAAAAGCAAATGGGAGCTTAATTTTTTCTTCTTGCATCACTACTCCAGTGCACTTTCCAAATTCACTCCTCAAATTAATTGCATATCAAGGAGTGCCTCATATTTCATGCATTGTAATCAATGCATTATTTTAAAATGAACTTACTGCCTTTGTGATGCCAAAAGATCTATATGTGAACCCTCCTCCGTTGGCCCAAAAGGGCTTTGGCACAATGAAACAATGAAAATTGTGTTTCAATTCTCATTTTTTTCTAAAATAATCTCGTGTTTGTTGCTATTTTGACATCCCGTCTTTGTCGTCATTTCATTTTTTTCAGGAGCATAAAGAAAAACAAAGAAGTTCACAAGCCAATTTGGCCGCTCATAAAAAATGAAGGCCAAATGTAGTAGCGGGTGTAAGGTCTTGATCGGGCATGATTTAATAGAAAACATATTGTAATTCATCTAACAAGGTATCTCCTAAAAAGAGAGGCTAAAAATCCTTTAACATGGTAGCTTTGAATGGCTTATGTAATCCTACTTGGTTGCTAACATTCATAATTGGATGTGTTCTTAGAAAGAATAACTATAGCCTTTAATTGGGCAAGCTTTTATCAATAGAAAAAGGCTAGTGGGTATACTACTCCCACCATGGTTTTAATCCACTTATCGATGGTTTCCACGTAAAAAATCTCTATGTCACTTGATGTATGCATTTTTGCGTGACATTACATGCTTTTATCCATATAGTATTAGTTAAGTAGTTTCTCTCTACCTTTCCTAGATTAATACAATTTGGATAATTTGTACTAACTCACCCCACCTCTCAGTACTAGTGGGGACGAACACACACTATGAAGACTCTTATGATCCCTTGATTAAAGAGACTAAAAGTCAATCATACATTCACAATATCAACAAACCCCAAATACAACTTGTAAAACAATTAGATACTTTAATAATACAAATTTAAAACTTTAGGATAAAGTGCATCAAACACTTCATCGCTATAGAACTATTCATTATCACAATCCAGAAATAGATAAAAAAATATAATTACACCAAATAAATATTCTTTCAACTTAACTACTTATTTTGTAGAATATAAAATATTCTACAATAATAAGGGAATTCTTCTACTCTACCAACTTCATCATCTAACTCCGAGTGCATTCTCCCCCTCTCCTCTCTTTCCAAAAAAAAGAATAAATCTCCATCCTTTTCCTACCCATCACCAACCCTCCCATCCCCCTCACTATATATTACAAAATATTTTAAAAACCATCCTTTACCATGGAAAATATATTGAGATTTTGCATCCAACACTTGAGGTCTCTAAAAAGATACCTATCTCGTGGTTATTTTATGAGTATACTACTTTTATACAAAGAAAAAGAAGAAAGAACACTATAATATATGATTCTAAATAGAAAATAATTTTACATTAAATTTTATTTATTTATAGAAACCAATTCTTGCTCAAAATATTATTGATTCATAAATTTGAAATGTTCTCCTTTCATTTACTGTCCAAGCATGGTCTTATCCAAACATGTATTCTATGTTGACTATGCAGATCTTTTAGAAAATGTATTGTTTAAAGACTACAACTTCTTCAAAATTTTCTCCAAGTAAGGGTTACATGCTAGTAAAAATATAATAAAAGACCACTTATTAGCATGCTCAAGCGTATGCATCTCTAGTGACATGAGAGACTTGACTTCCCAATCTTTAAGATGTGTGTATCTTTATATATTATAGTCATCAATATTATTTTCATTCAATTAATGCATTTCCTCTCATTTTCCACAATCATTAGGAATTCAAAATAAATTACAGGAGGACTTAATTTGTTTCATGTTTTCTTTTTCTAGTTCCACCTTCTTTTTGGTCTTTTGGAGAAAAAAGACATTATGCTGGCTATCTAGCCTTTATTTCATTTGAAAAACAAAAGATTTCCCACCTTCATATCTTTCTAAATTTATTTTTGATAAAAGCGAAGACTTCATTTTGTTTGACGGGAATAGTTCCTCCTGTGTGCTAGTACAATTAGAATTAGTTGTGATTTGACATTTACTATAGTCCATTCCCATGATTCGCTGCTCTTGCCAGCACCATCCTTAATTAAGTTGATAATATCTTCAATCAGAGAAAAACATGACTGAACATCATATATTTTAAACTTTAACTTTTATAGTAATATAAGATTTTTCTGGTTGTCAAATCTTCTTTTTGTGTGACAAATAAAAAATTCCTAGCCCACCTCATGATCTCTTTCATAGGAAATAATGGTAGAGGCTAGTGACAAGATGTGTTTTTCATCGAAGTATATTGTATTTCCATTAAATGCCAAGATTATTTCCATCAAGTAAGGGCAAGGGATATCCTCTCCCCTTGGGGTTGATGCCTCAACCCTTTAAGCGGGTTTCTTTTACTCCTCCTCTAAGTAGTGGGTGCAAAATAGACCAAGAGAAGATTAAACTCACAAGAGATATATTGATTGAGTCTGATTCAGTGAAACCTTTGGATTCTCATTTTTCTAATTCTACCCAATGATGATTATTCTCTCATGGAATGTTAGGGGGTTGAATAGCATCCCTAGACAAAAGGCTATTCATAACTTGGTGGTTGATCATAGTCCTGATGTTTTTTGTATTGAAGATGCTAAGCTCTCTATGGAGTCTATGGTCCAACATGCCTCTAGTATTTGGTCTCGTGGCCAATGCCAGTGTGTTGGGGAAATAGGCAGTGCTGGTGGTTTAGCTATATTTTGGGATCCTCAAAAGATTTCTCCCCTTGGCTGGGTGTCTTCTTGCTCAGCTCTCTCTATGGTTGCTTCTACTCTAGACTCAGGAGAGGTAATCATGGTTACTAATGTGTATGCACCTATTGATCTTGCGAGAAAGGAGGAACTTTGGAAACATATTTAATATGTTAGAAATTGTCATCCTTATCATCCTTGGGTGTTAGCAGGGGACTTCAATTCAGTTTTAAGTTTGGAGGAGAAGCATGGTGGTTTAGCTAGATTGGGGCCTTCTTCTGCTCTTCTTTGGAAACACATATCTCTTTTACATCTCTTTGATGTTAAGCCTTCTAATGGTCTCTATACTTGGAATAATTGCAGGACTGGTGTTGCTGCTATCTCAGAACATTTGGACAGATTTCTTGTTTCTTGCTTTTGGGTTAGTGGCACCCTTACTATCTCTTTGAAAATCCTTGATTGGAGGGGTTCAGATCATTGGCCAATCAAATTTTTTTCTATAGGGGCTTGTGTTCCGAAGCATCCTCCTTTTAAGTTCCAGTTGATGTGGCTTCATGATTCCTCTCTTCATGATTTTGTTTTCTATTGGTGGAAAGATGGTGCTCCTACATATAGTACTACAATGTTCTCATTTCCCAAAAGGCTTCAATATGTTAAAAGGTAGCTCAAGATATGGAATAGGCAATGCTTTGGGAACCATTACTTTATGAAGAGGCTTGCTCAAGAAGATCTTGATGTCATCACAAGGGAGATTAGAGATCGAGGTTTCTCAGAGGATCTTGGCAAGGTTGAATCCCTTGCTTCTAGAGCTCTAGAAGAATGGGAAATTCGAGAGGAAATTTTTTGGAAGCAAAAGGCTAGAGTTGATTGGCTCCAAGAAGGTGATCAAAACACTGCCTTTTTCCATAATATAGTGCAATCTTGTTAGAATCAAAGCACTATCTCTTATTTGGTTAATTCTCAAGGTATCCAACTGAGTTCCTTGCCAGATTTGTTCCAGGAGGTTACTTGGTACTTCTCTACCCTCTTCTCTGAGGACTCTCCTCCTACTGATAGTGAAGAAAATATTATTTTGTTCTGTATTCCTTCCCTTATCACTCAGGAAATGAATGATTATCTCATGCATCCAATCTCTTTGGAAGAGCCAGAGGAGGTGGTCTTTGGCATGCCTAAGGGGAAGGCTCCTGGTCCTGATGGCTTTCCAGTTGAATTCTTTCAAGAATTTTGGGACATCATTAATCATGATTTGTTAGAGGTGGTTAAGGAATCCTATGCTAGCAAGCAGATGCTTCGAGCTTTGAACTCTACATTCTTGACTCTTATTCCTAAGACAGAGGGTGCTAATCAATTGGATTTTTTTAGACCAATTTCCTTATGTAATGTGGTTTACAAAGTTATTACTAAGTTGATTACTAAGAGACTAAAAAGGTGGCTTCCCATTATTATCTCAGAAGAACAAGGTGATTTTGTTGCTGGCAGACAAATTTTGGATGGGGTGGTTATTGCTACTGAGGCTATTCACTCTATGGCTACTTTAGGGGAGAGAGCAATGTTTGTTAACTTGGATATGGCTAAGGCCTACGATAGAGTTAAATGGAGTTTCCTAAGGAGTATTCTTCTTTTTTTTGGTTTTAGCTCTGACTGGGTGAGTTGGACTATGAGTTGTGTTACTTCGGCCTCTTTTTCTGTTCTTATTAATGGTCAACCTTCTCAACTATTTGGTGCTTCTAGAGGCCTCTGTCAGTCCCCATATCTATTCATCATCATGGCTGAAAGCTTGAGTAGATTCATTAAGTATCAGGTGTCCCAGAATTCTATTCAAGGCTAGCGATGGAGTAATGGGTTACCTTCTCTTTCCCATCTTCAATTTGTTGATGATTCTGCTCTTACGGGTCTTGCTAGGATCAAGGAAGCTGAAGCCTTTCGACATGCTTTGGATGTTTATTTGGAAGCTTTAGGATAGAAAGTTAATGAGCACAAATCTTCCATTTACTTTTTTAACACTCCTGATTCTATTCAGCATAGGATTGTTGGTATCCTACGATTTCAGATTGGGTCACTTCCTTTGACTTATCTTGGCATTCCTATTGCTGTTTCTAGGAAGCCATGTCTCTTCTGGAAAAATTTGATTACCAAGCTTCAAGATAAGGTAAATCATTGGACTCATAGATGGCTTTCTACTGTTTCTCGGGTTACTCTTCTTCAAGCTGTTATCCAAGCTCTTCCTACTTATACAAGCATGGTTCAAGCTGCTCCTATTTACTTTCTCAAGGAGTTTGATGCTCTTTCCTAAAAATTCCTTTGGAGTGGTAATTTGTGTAGTACTAAATGGAGCTTGGTTAATTGGGCAACTATTTGTAGGCCTAAAAAGGAGGGTGGTCTTGGTCTTCGATCTGCTCTATTGAGTAGTCAAGTTTGGGCTGCTAAACTTTATTGGCGATGGTACAACATCAACTTTGGGCTCGTATTATCACTCATAAATATTTTCATGGTGCTGATCCTTGCTCTATTTTTGCACTTCCTCTTGAAGGTTGTGACTCAATGGTTTGGCATACTTTGAAGACAGGTGCGATGTTGGTGAAGAGGGGTCTGTTCTGGATATGTAAAGGAGGTCTCAGGCTTTGTTTTGGTCTGATACTTGGGATGGATTCTCTTCCATTTTATCCATGTACCCTCATCTTTAGTCTCTTTGTGACTCTTTTCTTGCTGCTGGATGGGATAAAGTGGCTCATTACAAGACTCCTTATCAGTTGGGACTTGTTGTTGGTTACAAATGGAAGCATTCTTCTGATTGGCCTCCTGGAGGTTTAGACAGGGATTGCCAGGAGCTTTCTCAAATTATGGCCTCTATAGAGTGTTCCTCTTTGCTTGATCCAGATGTTTTGGCTTAGGGTGGTACCTTTTCTGGTAAATATCATGTCTCTGCTAGGTATCAGGAGATAACTAGACAATTATTTGGGGATGTTGAGGTCGCTTGGTGGAAGCAAGTTTGGAATAAAGTTTCTTGGTCCAAGTCTAATTTTTCATGTGGCTAGTGGCTCACAACTGTTGTCTTACCTGGGATAATCTTTGTAAATGGGGATTTCAGGGCCCCTCTTATTGTGTTTTGTGTGGTAATGGAGAGGAGTCTGTCTCCCATCTATTTTTCCATTTCTCCTATTCTACTCAGATATGGCACCTTTGGTGGAGTGCTTGGGGTTGCTCTTGTAGGCATGCTTCCTCTTTGCCTGAGTTTGGGCCCGTTTGGGTAGTGCTTCCTCTAATTCTTCTTCTCTCCATGCTGCTTGGATTGCTGGTCCATCTTTCATGCTTTGGCATATCTGGTTGGAGAGGAATCATCGCATATTCCAAGATGTTCATCTTGGTGTTTTGCATCTTTGGTGGAAGATATCACATTCTCTTCAGGAAACTATTCATGTCAAGTGTGAGCTTGATGGGGGTATGGATCTGGTTGATCTTTCTATCTATAATCACCTCAATTTTCATCCTCAGGATGGGGCTATAACTCAAAGGTTTCCTTTTGTGTCCAGGTAGCTTCACCATCAAAGGAAGGGTCAGGTTAACCAGGATGGGCATTGGACTCCTCCTCCTTGTGGAGTTCTGAGAATTAATACTGATGGTTCTTCCCGTGGGAATCATGGCCCTGCTGGTATTGGGGGAGTGGCTCGTTGTAGTTCCGGGGATGTTAAATTTTTCTTCTCAGTTCATAAGGGTGATTACACTAACAATCTCATGGAAGCTCGGGCTATTTTATATGCTGTGGAACAGTGTTGCTTGCGGGGATGGAGTAAGATTATCTGTGAGTCTGATTCCCAGGTGGTGGTGAACATGCTTTCTTCATAGGAGCTTGAGGATGTTAGTTGGTAGTTGGCCACTATTGTTAAGAAGATTATTCTCTTCTCTACCTCTTTTTAGTTCATTAGGTTCACGTATATTCCTCGTGAATGGAATAGAGCTGCTGATTGTTTAGCCAAATGGGCTTCTAGTCATGATCCAGGTTGGAATATTAGGGATAGGAGGCAATTGTCCTTTGAGATGGTGCAAGAATTTGATGATCTTGTTGCTCAGGATTGAGCTCCTTGTTGAGCTCTCCTTGTTGTCTTCCTTTCTATCTTAATAAATTTTTACCCCTCTTTTTCCAACAAAAAAAGATGTTCCTAACCATGGAATTTTAAGGGAACGCTTTGCTCAAACTTTAGTCTTAACAAAAATTTCATGCTCATGGAAGGCACTTCATTGGCCTTCACAAGAATATGTGTGTCTCAATTGGCAAGAAATATTTGACTTCTCCATCTATGAAATACACACCTCTTCTAAGATTTACCGCGTCAAAAAATAAAATTTGTATTCAATTATTTTGCATTGTTTCTTGATAGATTCTGGCTCCACATTATGTGCACTATCAAGTCTTCCATTTCTTTTGACAAATAAATGATGCCAAAATACTGTGTCTATACAACCAGCAGCGAAAGCTTCGCAGAAAGAAAATTTTCCATTGATTAAGGGTTGGTCAAGCTAGCACCATATCCCTCTTCATAACTTTCCTACCTCTATTTTTCCCTTGACAACACTCTGCAATTGACCAATGTTATGCTAGTGGCTGACAAAATCAAATGGAAATATTTAAAGTTGTCATAAGATTATGACCAAGTAGCTATTCTAGATCATCGAAGAGTACATTTGAAACAAAATTATTAAGTGAATTCAAACTTAGTAATGTAAGATATTAAGTTATTCATCTTTAATAGTAAGAAATGTAAATGGTGTTTTGTTGACAATCAAAATGAAAATGGTGTCTTTAATTGTAGATAATCAAAATGCTAATATCGCCATTCAAACATGCAGAAATATCCCAGTCATACTAAAACACGACATGATGGTGCACAGACCATTCCTCTATATTTCAAAATTTAAATTGACTAGAACGAAAAAAAGATCTTCTCTATTAGTTTACCTCCATTCCAAAAAAAAATTAAATTACAATTGTAATGTTTTCCACAATTATTTTTTAATTTTCATTTTTAAAAGACTATTTCTTTTTTCTAATTGGCTTATCATATTTTTGCCAGTGATGTTTTAAAGAAATTCAAGTTATGTCCAATATAAATGTGTCTTATTTTGCCTCCATTCTAAAAAATATTAAATTACAATTTTAATGTTATGATGACATTATTTTTTAAAATTTTAATTTTTTGAAGATTGTTTTTTTCTTAATTGACTTAGCATATTTTTGTTAGTAGTTTTTAATTTTCCTTTTCAAAATATTTTTTCATTCTACCAATTGAAAAAAGCTAAACATTATTGTTTTCTAATTGACTTAACATATTTTTTTGTAGTTTTTAATTTTTCTATTCAAAAAACTAAACAACTTTCATTCAAATTAATAATGTATTTTAAAATATGATATTATGAAATAATAAATTTTATAATGCTATATCAAATTCAATAACACTGTAAAATAATAAACTTAATAATATTATAACTAATTTAACTCAATTTTTTTTTGGAGAATCCAAATAGCCATTGTAAAGTGAACTGAGAATACAAAGATTTAGGATTGTTCAATACACCTTTACATCATAAAGATGTCTTAATGTATAATATAGTTTACTATGAATATTAACTATTTATTATTATAAGTTATAAAATTTGTATATTTATTTCAATCTTAATTCTTTTTTATTAGGCGAGACTCTAGTTGTATCACAACTCTTGTTTTTTATAGCATATATATGTTTCTACATTTTCTTATATATTTATGTTACTTTAAAATATTTTTAATTAGAATGTTTAATTTTAAATTTTAGTTGAAATTTTGCATATATAATAATATGCTTAAAAGAAATTAGTTAAATTGATTGAATATTTAAACTTTAAAAAATAAAAGAGGACAGTTCTTAAAAGTAATTTGTATTCTATGATTTGAAATGATATCACTATACCTTTTTATATTTATATTGTTGAGCAACTAACACGATTCATTTTCTCACACCAAATTTTTATCAAAGCAAAGAGAATAACAACTCATCAATAACTAACATACATACTATTTTTATAATTTATATAAGAAAATTTTAGACAAATCATAAGTTTAGAGGTCACAACCTGTATTATTGTTAGGATTAGGGTGTGCTATCATTCTTTTCATCTTATAAATTTTGAATATTTTAAGTTCAAAATTTATAAAAAATGATTTCAATGGAATTGAATTTTATACAAATACATTTTAAAATTTATTGTTATATAATAACAAATTCTAGTTAAAGTGGGAGAAATATGATAATAAATTAGAAACATCAAAATATTTAGAAAAAGAATTATTTTATTTTTTAATCTTTTTTTTATCAGTAAATAGCCTAAGTCTTTAATATTATATTAATTAAATGAAAATTGATACAATATAGTTTTTCTGTTCAACTAAGCAGTGGTAGGAAAGAACGGAGAATAAAACCTCCAATCTTGCTTGGGACCATAGTCCTTTATTATTACATGTTTAAAAGGGGCATATCTGAGTTTCAAAATCTACCTTTTTCTTTATAATTTTTAAATACATTTGAAATTTATTTATTTATTTATTTAATTTTTTATTTATAATTGAAAATTAAAAATTCTATATTATTTTTGAATGTCTAAATGATAATTTAGAAATTATTTTTAATATAAAATTTACATTAAAGTTATATATTATTAATCAACAACCATTATTTTTCTATACAATTTCTATTCCATATATAAAATAAGTTTAATTTAATAATTTTGAATTTAAAAAGAATGCATAATTTTTTAAGTAAAATTCAAATAATATTAACTTTTACTCAATAAAATAAAACATAAATAATAAGTTTTAAAAAATACATAACCCCAATAAAACAAATTTATATTAAACATTAGACAATAATATTGATAATTTTTATGTTTAGTTTTTTTTGTAATATTTCATTATATATCCTTATCTAATCAAATTTGCAACAATTTAGTAAGTTGTTTAATTTAGAAACATTCACTTCTTTTAGTTTTAGTTACCTTTATGAAAGAAAATTTGTTGCAAAGATAAATCTTCTAGTAGACTTTGATTGAGGTGTTGTTACAAAACTCAAAATTTGGCATATATAGCTAACTCAAAAAAGTTTTCTATAGCATTTTTTAGAGAGATTTATTCTTACTAACTTTGTACAAAACATTCCACTTCCAAATAAATAAAAATAAAATACAATTATTTTTTATTGACACATTATTGACTATAGAAAAATATACATATGCATGCAATTCTTATAGATTTGATTATACTAACAAAATATTTTAATTAAATTTTAATTGTTTCATGACTCAATGCAAATTTACTATGCACTTTGATGACTAACAACTTTTTGACAGATTGAAATAATGCAAAGAGCTTGAAATTACTACAATAATGCACTTCATGAGGTCTTGCGCAACACATATATAATATTATAGTAAGGGCATATTCATATTTCAAAGAATACAATGATATGATTTGAAGTTAAATTCAAGAATGGCTTCGAAGTGATAACAATCAAACTCTAAAATAAAAACTTGTCAAATACCAATCATAATGAATGCCAATAATGACAATATAGGAAACCTAAAATCATCATCACTCAACCTATGAACAAAAAAAATATACACTAATTGCAATAGCAACATGCATAACATCTTACACATATTATCAATTAGATTTCATTTTCTCTTTGCAAAAGGATGCGAAATTATGTTCCTATGAATATATAACCATTTCAATCCTAAAAAATTTCAATAAAAATGTTGTTTTTATATAGATGTATTAAGAATATACCTATGAAGATTTTATTCTGAAAATGAAGATGATACTAAATAGATAGTGGAGAATATATCATCAAGATTTTAAACAAAAAATTAAACAGAAAATGAAATCAATTAAAGATATGTATTACAATGAAATGAAATTTGTAGATTATCTTTTGTATTCTCACATTCTCCTTCAAGTTTCTTTGAAGCTTTTGATCAATAGAAAACAACATTGAAAAAAAATCTAGATCATAAATAATTATTCAGCAAATAAAATTGATACAGAACAAGATAGAAGAACTAAATCCATGATAAATACTTGAATATTTATCTTTCACTATGCTCTTTGGTGTATGCATCTTAAACAAAATCTTGATAGAAGATACTACAAAAACTTATAGTACCTAAAAAATTAGAGATAAAAATGAAAAAAGTATTAAATTGCTATCTTGGTTGCAGTGGAACAATGTTGGCTATGTGGCTGGAAAAGAATCCTCTGTGAGACTGACTCGCAGGTGGTTGTGAACTTATTGCATAATAGGAACCTTGTGCATGTGGATTGGCATTTGGCTCTGGTTATTCAGTAGATCATTTAGTTATGCAATTCTCTGGATTCTGTGTCCTTTATGCGTATCCCTCGTAAGTGGAATGGTGTGGCTAATTGTCTGGCTAAATGGGCCTCTGAGCAGGGGTCAGCTTGGAACATTCTTGATCCTAGGATGCTTCCCCTTGATTTATCTCAGATGTTGGATCAACTTGTGGACCAAGATAAAGCTATGCAGTTCTCTTTGTTTCTTGTGTTGTTCAGCTCTCTTTGATATTCAATAAAATTTTTACCCCTCTTTTAGTAAAAAATGATAAATTTTTATTTATTTTTTATCAGCAATAAGGGGTTGACAATTTTTTGGCAAAGCTCCCACATATAAGCCTACTGGCTTAATTAATATCATCTTAATAAAGTTATCTATGGTTTAACCATAGATTAGTTTTGAAATGTACTTGTAAATAATACTAAAAAATTAATAATATCTTAATATTCTAAATATTTATTAAAAAATTTCTTTAATTTTGAAATCTAAAAACTATTGAATCAGTTTAGAAAGATTTGATGACTTCTTCAATGGTAAGTTTTCTTATTGCAAAAGACTAATTTTTTTGGATGTGGCTATCCTCCATACGAAATGTACCATTGACCAAATTTCAGATAATAAAAAACATAGTGTTTTTTTTTTGAAATTTTCAGCATTTGATGTTCACGATTTGCATATTTTGTGATAAAAAACAACAACAAAATTGAGGAAAAATCACTATGTTTTGGTGAATCTAAAAAAAAAATGTCTAACTTTTTCTTGTCTTTGTACATTTTTTCTAGAGATTAGAGCACCAATTTTGTTAGTCGTGTATCAAATATATATTTTAAATTCATAGTCTAAAAGGTCTGTGGGGCCTATGAAAAGTAAATTTAAAATAAATTTATTAAATGATAAATTCATATGGTCAAGATGAGATTTTAAATTATTCATATTTGATGGGGACAAAAAAAATCTTGTCACGTTTTATCTTTATTGATCTATGTTTAGTGAGTAGTGTGGTTCATCAAAACCTATTTCATGAGAATGAATAGTCTACTTAGAATTTATTATATTGATAAGTGATATATTAAATAAGCAATAGAATTTCTTAAAGGATATAATGAACATAATGAAGATATATAGAATATCTTTATCAAATTCATATGATATTTAAAACCACCACTACCCTTCTAATTTATAGACAGTAACCAGTTTTCAACTCAAGGTTTACCATTTTATATTTATATAATTTATAATACCCTATTGCAGCAAAGAGGAGGTATCAAACTAGCAATATTAAAATCTATTTGAAGGTAAAAATGTACATGATAGTTAGTCTACATAAGAACTTTAAACATATTATTTATGTTAAATACATAATATTATTTAAATGTTTTATTGTTGAAATCAGTGCTAAACTTACAGACTACATATCATGGGAAGTGCATAATGGTGATGATGTGTTGTTCCAATTGGACTTTTGGAATGAATTTGTTCCATTAATTCATGAAAATTGATTCATTGAAATCAATGAATTATTTTTTGAAATATGGGGTGGTAAATTAGTTCATTATATTGATTAGTTCAATATTATTTTAGGTAAGGTTTATTGGAAGGACTGTGATCTCCTTCCTATTGATCATATCTCTAAATCTTTATTCAAAAGCATCTTGAATAACATAACTATTTTCATTTAGACACAATTAGATATATTTGTTTGGCTTCCTTCTAAATTTGCTCAATATCCAGTCAAAGCCGATTATCAAGCTCTCTAAACTTGTGATTACCAACTTGGTTTGGAAAGGGCTTATAAGTTCTATTGGTCTGGAAATTGAAAATATCTAATCATAAATGTTTTTTTTTTTGATGATGCTCTCGAGAATGTTGATCATTTATTCTTACTTTGCCCCTTTGCATATGATTGTTGGTTGTATATTTTTGATAAATTACACTACTAATCTCCCTTCCCCTCTAAGATTTTGGATTTTATGAAATCTTGGCCAACTCTATATACACATGATCTCTATTTGCTAATCTATTGGTCATTATATCAGTCATTTTCATTTGCTCTATTTGGTGGGAGATAAATAAAAGGATTTTTTGAAAGGTTTCTTCTACTATCCAAGTGTTTTAGAAAAGGTTAGTTTCTTCAATGGTGGAATCATTGAATATGTAATGCCCTACCAAGGGATCCAAAAAAATTAAACTAAAGTTTTAATAATTTTGCCAGAAAAAAAAAAAAATTAACATGAAAGATAAATTGTTCACATCAAACAAATAGTAGTGGAAGCAATAACATACAAGCAACTGTAAGCATACATAACAGGTTACATTCCTTAAGGATCCCAAGATGTTGAGTCACATTTAATCTAATTAATACTATGTCTAACAACTACCACATCCACATGAAAGAATAATTAAAGATCCACAGTCCTTAATATAGATTTGTTTCAAATGCCTCTTGGAAATTAAATGCGAAATGCTCAATCATCCACTATACATATCATAGTGTATGAAAGGCTTAAAAGAATATACATATGTAAAAGTAAAGATATCATCCTCATCAAATCCATGATACAAGTGCAATAAATTAAATGAAATCATTAACATACATGATACATCCATCCATCAATAAAGATATAGCAACCATCGTAGAAGATAACCATCCATCATAAAACACAACTAACTAAGTGTGTGGTTCCTCCCAACCATCAATAGCATCATCAGACCATCGTGGGCCTTAACCATCCCTCTACGCATAACATCCCAAGCCACTGAAGATATCATCAATATTATTATAGTAGGAATGTCACTCCTAAAACATACTACAACATATGTAGAAAGAAATCTAACATGCAAGAATAAGCATAAGATGATCCTACAAATTAGATAACATCATCTATCACATGCTAATCATCAATACAAAGAAACATTCCAGTAAATAACATCCATCATAAGATCCAAGAATTGAATGAAATTAAATTCCAACAAAGAATACTCCAGCCACAATGTCTCAGACGGATCTCAAATGGTAAGAGTGAAAAAGCACTACCACCCGACCACGTGAAACCTAAATGGCCCACTCCCACCGCACTGAGTAGATAGTCTCAAGTCCTAAATAGGATATCAAATCACATAATACAAATACTCTCTAAGTCTAGGAATCCAAAAAATATACTAATTCAAGGGTCTCGATCACAAACTGATATCTAATCCCAGAGGCACACGAAGACATGTAGGAAACCTACTATGTAAGCAGGAAAGTGTCATCATACGAATCACGCTAGAGTTACCTTGGTAGTCTCTCAATAGACCTTGGCCCTCTAGTGATTGCTATGCGGCCACTAGTATCCTCTCGTACTGATGAGGCATACTATGGAATGCAAGGTCACAACCAAGGGTTCTCTCTACACCCATCCTAGTATGTACTAGCACTCGAGGCATGGGCGAGAACATATAATTATCTTATTAGGTTCATTTTAATCCCCATTTAGTGTAAATGTTTTCACTTATTAAATAACTTACAATGAGTTACCCTGGCAGGCACTTAGGGCCTTAGCCTCCATTGTAAGCCACTTCCTAACACTACAAGTATATAACCTACCGTAGGCTCATGGAATCATAAATCAAAAAAGACACCTCAGACGTATACAAGCGACTGGAAAAATACCAAAAGATAATCCACAATAAGAACATCAAATCTCCATGAGCAACTGAAAAGCATCCAATGATAATCATAATACCCATCAGTTCTCAACAAGCAATAGGAAAATATCTCAAAGTAATACTAATCGAAGACTCCAAAATGGTCAAGTCAAAACATGTCACAGCATGAAATCATCAAGATCAAAACAAACATTTCAATCCCATCAAGGTGACTGGAAAGTAATCCAAGTATAATTAGTCGATGACTCAAAAATGGTTAAGTCAAGTATCTACAATATATACACCTCAACTTCACACAAGAAGACTGGAAAGAAATAAGAATCAGTAAAGCACACACATCATAAAGCATGCCATCACATTACCATGATTGGGTTTAAAAATATCAAGATCAAATAACATCAATATACCATCACATTCGCATAACTCCCAAGCCTCTGGTAGATGTCCTAACTGGTCAACACTCTAAGACCACCCAAACCCCAAACATGGATAGCATAAATAACAAGATACAAAAACATATTTTAGTTTACTTTTGCAATCACATGGTTAAGCCAAGTATGAGGTCTCGGTTTTTGTTTCATGTATACTTTAACTGTATAAGATTCTACGTTTAATTTCCAAATTAACATAGAATTATCCCTCCATTGTTTTAAAACAATTTTCTAAAATAGTCAAAAGATAATTATTTACTTATTTAAATCATTGAACTAGTTCCAATTGACTTTTAGATAAAATCATTCACATTATTCAAAACATTAGAATAATACTTATCAACTTTCAAATAATTAGCTTATAATTTCCTTTAAACACTTTAAGGACAATCATTTATTTAAAATAATCATCATTGATTTTAAGTAAAATAAATCTCATTAATAATTCAATTATTTAATTCCACTAAACACTTATTAATATCTCTTTTAATTTTCCTTCATTTTAAAATCCATTTTCTTAAATTGACTAATAATTAATTACACTTCTTCTACTATTAACTAGTGCAGGAGCACCAGGGCCAAGGACAAAAGGCATAGAGGAACTAGGGGCACTAAATAGATACTAGGGGGATCAAGAAAAAATGTGATATTGAAGGGTCATTTGATTTTAATAATTCCAAAATGGTCACTTAATAATGTTCTTCTTATGTTTTAAATGTTTTGATTGATCACTTTGTAAAAGGATCAATGATGTAGCCCTAATGGCATTTTGGGAGTTAGTGTACCTAGGGTTCACTTTGGGATTCTAAGGTAGATGAGTTATTTTAAAACCTTCAAAGGTCCAATTGATTTAAATATGGAAAGTAGAGCCATTATATGGTATCAAATGCACTTTAAGTGCCTAAAAAAAGTAAATTGCCAAAAATTGGCAAAATGAAGCCTAAAAGGCTCGTAGAGGGTTTATGGGATCTAACAGTGGTTCAAGGATTTAAAGTTGGGATAAAACTCTAGAAAATACTTTGGAATATTAATAAAATTCATAATTACGTAAGACTATCAAATTTGACAACCATGTTGTCAACTACACAACAAATTAAAAAAACATTCAACTAAATGTAAACAATCATAACTGACTGTAACCGGTTTGAGGAAGTTGCAACTGGTTTGAAATGTATTATTAGCATTGGTGAGCATGAGTTTTAGGAGGGAAGGAATGGTAGGGAGTTTTTAGGGTGTTTTTGGTTGAAATGATGCAATGTAACAAAGTTTCATTCAATACCAAATTAAATTCTCTACAAAGTCCTAGCTTGTTGCTGTGAGGGCACCATCTACTTTTTGTATTGAAAAGACTTCTCATTTGGATAAAATATTGAGTATAAATTCTTTAGATCTATGTTGGTTTAGTTTTTAATTCATTCCATGCTTTGATAGATTATTTTTGTGAAGTTTAAGCACAAAGAACTCCTGGTTATGGGAAATGGAGGAATGACTATCATTGAATAAAATAGTCCTAGTATCGGGGCCATATCTCCCTAATGAACTATTGGAACAGGCTAAATTTGAAATATGTTGGAGAGGGCCAAGTTGTACCAAATTTGGTCAAGGTAAAAAGTTATGAATGTCTGAGTTCGGGTCTATGTAAGAGATAGTGAAAGGGCAGTTTGTGATGAATTTCCTTCATAAATAAAACTAGGGTTTCGTAAAGTTTTCTTTGTAACCAATTAAAAATTAACATACATATCTAGATTCCAATTCCAAGATTGAAGATTCATTCATGGAGTATATTCAAAAACATATAACAGACACAATGAAGACAGGAAGAGAAAGAGTGCAAATGGAATATGTGAAAATCATGAGTGCACCTGGATACTGATGCTAATTTTCTATGCCTTAGAAGTCCATAGAAAAATCCCTTCCTTCTCCAACATTCGCCATTCCTCCAAGAATCAAACCAACCAAAAACCCCAAGTGACTAGAAGTGCTTGTAGAAGCATATGAGCAGGTAGAAGCATATGAGCTTCTCGAATGCATATCAGCTTGTCCATACACACTAGGAGAGCCTCTATATAAAGGCCTCTAAGATGCATCTAGAATGTGTCTAAAAAGAACTAGGAGATAAGCATGACAACTAAGCATGTAACTTCCACGACAAGAAGATAGACATGATGAGGTCTCTAGAATGTTGTAAACACCATGTACTCAAATAATGTGCTATTTCCTAAGTGTAGACAACACCTGCATAATTAGAGTGCAAACTCTTGTGTTATCAACATGACAACTCCCAAGAGCTCACATACTCCTATTTGAATAAACATAATGCACATTAATTTATTTAATATTCACTTTATTTATTTTTATTAATTTATTAATTTTAAATCTCATGCACTCACTTTAATAAATCCACTTGTTTTATCTTAATATATTTTAATCACATGCATGCATCATGCAATCTAGAATCTTTTAATAATTTTAATATCTTTTCCACTTGTAAATTTATTTTTGAAACTTAATTGATAAAATATTTACTAACTTAAATAATAATATTATTATTTAACATTTATTTAAAAATGGACTCTAAATATATTATTATTAAATTAAATAAATACTATCACATTCCAACTTTAAACTCATAACTTTTTATCTCCAAATTAATTCTTTTAATTTATTTAATTTCCCAATTAATTAAATAAAAATAAATATTAAAATATCATATTAATTTTCCATTTAATTACATCATTAATTAAATCTTTTAATTAGATTTAATAAATAGAAAATACACCAAGAACTCATAAAGTAAAATACAAAAACCCATCAAAGCAACACACATAAATCAAACTAAGGGGTTAATATCATGAATTACATCATCTGAGATATTCAAAGGGTGCTTGACTCAAATACTTGTCCTAACTTTCAATCAGGACAAATGGCTCAAAGGGTTGGGACTTGGACTTGAGAATTTATCTCCCCTTTCTTACCATTGAGATAATGCGATAGGGTACGCTCATCCTAGCAATTCAGGAAAGTCGATACCTGGTACCTGCAACCTACATAAAATCCATGCATGTACATACACAATATATAATAAGCTAAACATGCAATGGCAAGAAGTGGTGCATCATGTAGATCTCGACTAGCAGGTGACTACGACTCCCTTAACCAAATCAGAAACACCATATAGAAAGAAAACAAACATGCACACCATACACATGCAAGTATGGGGTAAGTATCCATGAGAAAAAACTTATGATAATAAATCATCTAAGTAATCATCATCAATAACTTAAATCATTGAATAATCATCATGCAAAAGTGAAATATACAATACCAAGTAATCTCATCATAAATCAACTAAATCTGAAACAATATCTGATATATCTCAAAATAATGTCACCAATCATTAATATAAAATTGACCTAAAAGAGTTTGGCAATGATAACAAAATGTGACCTAGGGGCAGGCACTACATCCAGCCCCCCTAGAATTAGGCTTACTCCTAGAGGCTTACATGAATAATAATACTTAAAGAACTCACTGTGGGGGTCCCATTAAAATTGTTCCCCCTATAGGAGGATATGATTCCACTAAGGACACTACAACACACTTAGAGCAATATGATTTTGGTTTAATAATAAACCAAAAACCATATTGATCCAACATTCATTCTTTTAACAAATACTAAAATAGATTCTCTGAACACTCCAAACAAAGGATCAACATAATCCTCGCAAATATGATCAAAGGAATACTACCTTAAACCATAGATGAAAGATACATATTTTGCAAATAGAATAAGTTTCAATTTTTAGTTTTGCCCATGTTTAGGTTTCAGTATAATTCTAGGTTTGAAACGTAACAGTTGAAGCATGAGAAATATGCAAGTAACAGTTTAAGTCCTATTTCAACTCACCTAGTTTCAAGTTTCAGTTTTAAAGAGATACACATGATAGCTCAATGTTTTTATTTTGTTCAACTAGTTAACAAATAGTGGCATTCCAATATACCCACAGCTCCTAGTGTAGAAACTTAGGCTCTGATACCAAATGTAATGCCTCGCCAAGGGATCCAAAAAATTTAACCTAAAGTTTTACTAAACCATTCAAATTAAACACATAGTAGCGAAAGCAATAACATACAATTGAAAACTTTTAAGTGATCTACCTTGTTAGGAGCAATAAAGACTATGAGGTCCACCTTGTCAAAGGATTTAAAAAAATACAATGAAGTATGCACTCAATTAGAATATTTAGCAATGAGGGTTAAGTCTACCTTGTTAAATGATTTAGTTGATGCACCTGTTAGGATGAACTAGTGGCTGATATCTGATCTACAACTTTAATTTTTTGTTTAATAATCCTTGTATTACAATAATCACCTAACTATGACAGATAATACTTTGTTTTCCCTTATACTTCTTGAAGCCTTCTTCAATTCACACTACTTCTCATCATATTCTTTTACCATATATGCTTAGATATGATACCATACATTACATATATACCAATCCAAATTATAACTTACTAGAGTTGGCTACAATAGCAATTTCATCATAATTGACAAAGTCAAGCCAACTACTATAACTCGAGTTCTAAAGACAAACTCAATGATCTTCTGATGCATGGAAAAAACTGTCAATGCTCAAATATCTTTGGCACCCAGTTGAACTTGATGCTCAATCTATACTAATCACTTCCAAGTAGCTTGAACTCGATCAATGTTGTATGACTCAGCGAACTCTGAGAAGCTCGATAGCAATTGGATTACTCGATTGACACTACATGACTCAGTCAACACTAGATCCATTTTGTTAACCTTGTGATCTCGGTAGACACTGTTGGACTTGGTTAACATTACATAGCTTTATTAAAACTATGATTTTATTCACTTCAATTGACTGGTGCGGTAGCCTCTGGTACACTTGGGTAGCATTGAAATTTGTCTCTAAAGCCTAGTAAACAATGTGTATGTAGTGCCTACCCTCATTCACATCTTTTTTGGACATATTGTTGCTATTATTATCAAACTTTGATGGACTAGTTTTATGTTGATGGATTAGTGGTATTGTTTCGAGACTATCAGACATTATGTTATGGATTTAGTGGTTATATGATGAGATCATTTAGACTTTACATTTCATGCATACATGATGATCATTATATTGTTTTTAATTATTGTTAATGATTAGTTAGATGGTTTAATATCTCATGTGTTTTATTATGGATACTTACCCCATACTTGCATGTGTATGGTGTGCGTGTTTTCTTATTGTATGGCATTTCTGATGTGGTTAAGGAAGGGAGTCGTAGTCACCTACTTAGTCAGGATCTACACAATGCACCACTTCCTGCAATTGTCTGTTTAGCTTAGCATTATATATATTGTATGTACATGCATGGTTTTCCTGCAGGTTGCAAGTACCAGGTATCAACTTCCCTAAATTGCCAGGATGAGCATACCCTATTATACTATCTCAATGATAAGAGAAGGGAGATAAACTCTCAAGTCCAAATCCCGAACCTTTAAGCCAATTTTCCTAGTGAGGTAGGACAAGTATCTGGATATTTTACCCATCAAATGTGTTGGATGACATAATTCATGATTTTTAACCCTTTAGACTGATTTTGAGTGATTTTCTCTATGATGGGTTTTCATATTTTACCTTGGAGGTCTATGGAGGATTTTCTATTAATTAAGTCTTAATAAATAGATTTAATTAATAAATTAATTATTTGAGAAAATTAATATAAAATATCATTTTATTTGATATTTTGATAATTAATTAATTGAGAATTAATTGAGGAAAAAGAATTAAATAAACGAAAATTAGAAATTAAAATTAATAATAATAATAAAATAATACTAATGTAGTAAATAAATAATAATAATAAAAGTTATAAAAATTAAAATGAAACTCATAAAGATTTAAATAGAAATTATATAAAAAGTGAATTGGAGTTATAAGCTTGAATGGGAATTAACGCACTTTTCAATTTCTCATGTGTCAACAACATGGAGGTTTGTGCATCAATTATGCAGATGGTTTCTACAACTCTATGACTCATCAAAAAGGTTGGAAAAGACCCATGCTTAGTTGGTGACACCTTCTAGTTGTTTCTAAAGGCATTCTTAGAAGCTTAGACATAGCGTTTGGAGTGCAATTTGGAGCATTGGAGGATTCAAGAATTCTAAAGAAGAGAGCTTTCTCTGCAAGTTTTTTGAGGAAGAGTGAATTAGCATCAGAATCTGGGTAGATTCTTGTGATTTTGCTTATGCTATTTCCGCATCATGCATTCCCTATCTTCTTCGTGTCTTCCATATGTCTTCTGAGAAATTTCATATTTTTATTTGTATGCATTCTCTATATGGGTAGTTTAATTTATTTGAGAATTTAATATACATAAATCTGAAAAGTTTACAGGGCTAGGGTTTAAATATGTAGCCAAAACCATTAGATGATTTAATGGATAAATTTTGAGGAAAAATAGTTTATAGGAAAATTCTAGAAATTGAGATCTTTAAATAAATTGTGTATATGCTCATTGTAAAATATACATGTTTATAATTTTCGCATCTACATACATACATACATACACACACAGATATATATATATATATATATATATATATATATATATATATATATATGTTGCGATATTTGATTCTGCAAGTACATATAAATAAACATACATATATATATGCATATATATATACATTGGATAATCGTACTTTATAATCATAGTGAAAAATATATATATAAAAATCGCATTTCAATTTGTATGGAATCAACATTTGAAAAAATGTTATTGATATCATTCTTTTAAAAAATATATATATGGGCGGATGGACTTATTTCCCCCCACCTCTACCAACATTATTACCACTGTGGTATCGCAGGGTACTGTGAGATCGCAGTGTACCTGTGGTCGGTAGAGTACCTGTGACCCGCAGTGTACCTGCGATCCGCAGGTCATACATGCACCTGCGGTATTTATATTCCGTGCGATTTTTGGTTTGTTTTTAAAATAGATATTGTTAAACAATATTTCATATGATATGAATTTCGGCTTTTCAATGTTGCATTGTTATTTAATTATTAAATGTTATATATATGTATTTATTTATGTATGTGTATATATATATATATATATTATCAATAATAAATAATTAATATATTAATTGATGTTTGGAATTTAAAGAGAAATTCTTTAATAACAAGATATTTTATAATAGTGAGCAATATACATTAAATATAATCTTTAATTCAGAAAGATGAATATGGAAGGAATTTCAAATATTATTTTAAAAAAATGATGGGGGTCTAAATGGAAATATAAGTGACATTTAGAACTTTTACAAAAAACTTGGGCTAGGTTAAACGTGAAGTTTCTCCACTTGACAATTAAATTGGAAAACATAAATCAAGACTTCTGGATATAAATTTAAGTTGTAAACTTGGCAAAACCAAAACATGTGTTTGCATTGTGTATTTTTATGCTATTGTTTAGGGTTTCGGGTTGAGTAGTGTTGACTAGTATTGGACATCTACCAGAGGCTTGAGAGTTATGTGATTGTGATGTCATGATGATGTTTTTAATCTCAATCTTTATAAACCCAACCATGGTTATGTGATGGAATGCTCTATGTATTGGATGTGATTACTGATTGTTATAGTTGAGATTCTTATGTATGAGACACTTGACTTAACCATTATTTTTTGTCATCGATCAGTTATCTTTGGTTATTTTCTAGTCGCCATGATGGGACTGAAATGTGGATTTATTCTTGATGATGTCATGATGAGACATGTTTGACTCAACCATTTTTGGAGTCTTCGATCAGTATGATTGAGACATATTTGGTTATTGAGAACCATTGGATACTTGATTATCTATGATACTTCAGTTGCCAATAGAGAGCTATTGTGTTCATGATTTTCTATGGATGTTTTCTCATGGAGATTTGATTCTTTTATGCATATTTGATGAATTTATTATGGATTATCTTTTGTGGTTTTTGTGATTTATGATTCCATGAGCATTAGGGTAGGATATCTGCATGTAGTGACAGGAAGTAGCTTGGAATGGGGGCCGAGGCCCTAAGAGGCTGCCAGGGTAACTCATTGTAAGTTGGATTAATAAGTGATAACATTCACACCTAATACTAACTAAATGAAGCTAAAAAGATAAGTGTTTTGTTCTCGCTCATGCCTTGAGTGCCCTCGTCAGTATGAGAGGATACTAGTGGCTGCATGAGATCAGTATGGACCCATAGAGTTTAGCTAATTGCCAGGGTAACTTTTACGTGATAAATGTGACGACACTTTCCTACTTGCATAGTAGGTTCCTACATGTCATTGTGTGCCTCTAGGGATTAGATGTCAGATTTTGTGTTTGAAACCTTTGAGTTAGTATACTTTTAGGATTCCTGGACTTATAGAGATTTTTGCTATGTGTTTTGGATAGCCTATATGGGACTTGAGATTATCTCCTCAGCACGGTGGGAGAAGACCACTTAGGTATCACGCGGTTGGGTGGTAGTGTATTTTCCACTCTTATCACTTGAGATTCATTGAGACATCGTGGCTGATGCATCCTTCGTGATGGTGGATATGTATCCTTTCATTGATGATTAACATATGTTAGATGATGTTATCTATGCTTATATTTCCATGTTAGATTACTTTCTACATATGATGTTGTATATGTTAGGAGTGACATTCCTACTATGTTAGTGCCGATGATCTCTTCGGTGATTTGGAATGTTATGCACAGAGGGATGGCTAGGATCCATGATGGTCTAATGATGTTATTTACGGTTGGAAGGAACTGTGCACTTAGTTTACTATGTTTGATCTTTATGATGGATGTATATGTTTTCTATGATGATGTATCATGTGTATCATGAGATTATCTTTACTTGATGTATCATGGATTAGAATAGTATGATGTACTTTATTCTACATATGTATATTCTTTGAGCTTTTCATACCCTGTGACATGTATAGTGGATGATTGAGCATTTGAAATGTAATGTATAAACATTGGACTTATCATTATTATTTCATGTGGATGTTGTACTAGATGGATTCGTGTATGTTAGATGTTTTTAGATGTGATTCTACGTTAAGGGATCTTTAAAGAATGTAATCTGTTATGTATGTTATGGTTACTTTCAGATGGACATTGCTATTGCATCTGTTATTGTGCATAAGTTATATGTGGTATTTACTTTCATGACAAAAAAAATGCTACTAAACTTAGTGAAATTCTAGGTTAATTCTTTGGATCCCTTAGCGGCGCATTACATTTGGTATTAGAGCCTGAGTTTTTACATTGGGAGCTCTGAGTATTTTGGAACAACTAGAACTTTTAACTAAAGTGTATCTCTTCAACCTGAAACTAGTTGAACTGAAAATAGAACTTGAACTGTTACTTGAATATTTTTCATACTTCAACACTTAGTTTTCAAAACTGGAAATTTTACTTAAACCTAAACATAGAACTTAACTTAGTCTATTGCAACATGTGATTATAATAGTACTTTTTGCTATTGTAGGATGGTATCTGGGACTAGGTCTTCTGTTAGAGACCATGGTAGAGGCTATGGTAGAGGCCATGGTCAAGTCTGAGCTATCAGTGCCCATGAGTCTACCCAACGGGGATCGGCTCATGTAGAGAGCAGGGAAGAGCACTCTAGTAGGGAGCAGGAAGAGAGCCATAGAGAGGACCAAGGTGAGTTTGAAGAGGTTGGTTTGAGATAGATGATGCAGACTATTCTAGAACATCTACCTCCTATTCAAGAATAGCTTAAAGTGCATCAGACAGAGCAAGAGCATAGACCTAGATCTAGAAGTCCTCAGAAGGATCGTCAGAGGTCCATTGTGTCCACTCAGATGAAGGATCTTTCAAGATCCAAGGTCAAGCCTTTTAATGGGCAAGGTTCTGGTTATGTGGCCAAGCAGTGGCTTATTTCCCTTCATAGGATTTTTGCCATGTAGGAGTTCAATAGCAATGTTAAGGCCAGATTTGTGATCACTAATTTAGAGAAATTTGGGGCCACTTGGTGGATGATTGAGGAGAAGCTGGGAATCGATATGAGCAATGTTACATGGGAGTTATTCCTAGAGAGTTTCCATGAACGATTCCTACTAGAGGAATGAAAGCAGCAAAGGACTGATAAATTTCATAATCTTAGACAATATACCTTGTCAGTGACCGAGTATGAGCACAAGTTTTATGAGCCCATGTCTTTTTCAAGGTTCAGTGAAAATTTAGCTTAGTTGACAAAACACTTTATTAGGGGGTTGAATAACCGTATTATTGTGTGAGTTAAGGTATTTGAGCCAAAAACCCTCAAGGATGTGGTACATCAAGCTATCCTTGTAGAGAAAAGTGTTAACCTTGGTCAAGGTGGTTTTGTAGGAGCACCAGCAGCATCAGGATCTAAAGGCAACTACAATTCAGGTGGTAACAAGAAGTTTTCTTTCCCTAAGGGGAAACAGTATCAGCAGTAGTCTCAGCAGACATAGCAAAAGAAGGGATCAAACACTCAGGTTCAGGGTGGTGGTAAAGGTTCTAACACCAAGAATAACCGCAATGCTCAATGCAATAAATAGAATCAGTCAGAGTAGCCAGTCTTTTGTTAGTAGGAACAGTCATCAGCAATCTAATGTAGCACCTATGGGTAGAGGATCTGGCAGAAATATAGAATTTTTTTCATGTGGATAGATTGGACATTATGCCACTCAGTTTCCACAGTGAGCACCTCATTTTTCAAGACCTAGACCTACAGTTTTAGAGCCTACAGTTAGTGATGCAGGTAGAGCTCATAGAGTTTTTGCAGTAGTTGATCACCTTCAGGCAGATCATCAGGGAACAATGGTTGAGACAATAGGTGCTATTAGAGGCATATCTCTTTTAGTATTGTTTGATTTAGGAGCTACAGATTCATTTATTTCACCATCTATAGTTTCTAAGTGTAAGCTGAATGTGGAAAAACAAGGTTATGGTTGGCAGGTGGAACTAGCCTCAGGCATTAAGGTCTCCACAGACTCTGTAGTTCATAAGTGCGAGCTTAGCTTGGGAATCTTTGATACTGCAGTTGATCTTCGAGTCATACCCCTCGGTTCCTATGATGTGGTTTTAGGCATGGAACTCATAGAGCTAGTATAGATTGCAGGAAGAAGATTATTTTGTGCCAAGATGACCAAGGGAATGATGTGGAGATAGTTGGGATACCAAGGCCTACATCTCTGCAGATGATTTCTACTATGCAATTGAAGCGAAGTTTTCGTAAGGTATGTCAATTATTTGTTGTTATGGTAAATGATCTTGATGAGGACAATCCCATGAGGGAGACTTTAGATCACCCAATTTTGAAGGAGTACACAGATGTTTTTCCAAGTGAGATTCCAGGCATGCCTCCAAAGAGGGACATTGATTTTAGTATTGATCTGATTCCTAGAGTAGAGTCTATCTCTAAAGCTCCTTATCGCATGACTACATAGGAATTGGGTGAACTATGTCTTCAAATAGAGGAACTTCTGGCCAAAGGGAGCATTCGACCTAGTGTATCACCATGGGGAGCTCTAGTGCTCTTTGTGAAGAAGAAAGATGGTTCTTTGCACCTTTGTATCGACTACAGAAAGTTGAATAAGGTGACTATTAAGAATAGGTATCCTTTGCCTAGAATTGATGAATTATTTGATCAGATCAAGGGAGCTACAATATTCTCCAAGATTGACCTTAAGTTAGGATACCACCAGCTTCGCATTAAGGAAGCAGATATTCACAAGACTGCTTTTTGAACTCGCTATGGGCATTATGAGTTCATAGTGGTACCTTTTGGGTTGACTAATGCTCCATCAGTTTTTATGAGTTTGACGAACGGTGTGTTTCGATCTTATTTGGATAGGTTTGTACTTGTGTTTCTTGATGACATATTGATATATTCTAAGACTCAGAAGGAGCATGAGGAACACTTGCAGTTGGTATTGCAATGTTTGAGAGACAATCAGCTTTATGCTAATGCAGCTAAGTGCAAATTCTTCAAATCAAAGATTCAGTATTTAGGGCATGTTATTTTAGGTGATGGTATTTCACTGGATCCTGTAAAGATTTAGGCGATAATAGATTAGCCAACACTAACTAATGTGTCAAAAATTCGTAGTTTCATGGGTTTAGCCAATTATTACCGTAGATTTGTCCAAAATTTCTCTAGGATAGCACATCCTATCACTTCTCTTTAGAGGAAAGGAAAGAAGTTTGTGTGGATAGAGAAATGTGAGGAAGCTTTTTAGAAGCTCAAGGAGCTTTTGACCAGTGCACCAATTTTAGCCATACCCAATTCAGAAGGTGATTTCATGGTGTGTACAGATGCTTCTCTTGAAGGGATTGGGGTAGTGTTGATGCGGAATGGATGGGTGATTGCGTATGAATCATGCAAGCTCAAGGATCATAAGTTAAATTACCCTACACATGATCTTGAGTTAGCAGCAGTAGTTCATGCTTTGACAAGGTGGAGACATTTCTTGTTGAGGAACAGATTTGAGCTACACAGTGATCATCATAGTCTTCAGTACATTTTTACTCAGCCTAATTTGAATGCTTGCTAGAGGCAATGGATGGAGTTTCTATGCGAGTATGATTTTGAGGTTAAGTAGATTCAGGGTAAGGAGAATGTGGTGGCAGATGCTTTGAGTTGTAGAAGACATGTAGTATCATCGATGACTCTTAGTGTGGATTTGAGGAGTCAAATTCTTTAGGCACTTCCTATGGATTCATAGTATCAGGAGGTGTGCAGAGAGATTGATTCAGGGAGATCTTTGGAAGGTAAGTTTGTAGGTTACATTCGAGAATCAGATGGTCTTTTAAGACATCTGGGGAGGATTTATGTGCCATTTCTAGATGAGCTTCACACCTTGACACTGGCAGAAGCCCATCGTACATCGTACTTAGCACATCTAGGTGTCAAGAAGATGCATGCGGATTTGAGACGTTTGTTCTTTTGGTCTGGGATGAAGGGAGATATTGCTGATTTTGTGGCTGGGTGTCTTGATTGCTAGAGAGTTAAGGAAAAACATTAGCATCCGGCTGGCCTTTTGCAGCCAAATCTCATTCCTTCTTGGAAGTGGGATATCATCACCATGGACTTTATTGTAGGATTACCTATGACTGTTTGTCGTCATGATGTTATCATGGTCACTGTTGATCGGTTGACTAAGATGGCACATTTCTCACCAATCAAGTTTTCGTACACAGTAGGTTCTATAGCTAATGTATTCATGCATGACATTGTGAGATTACATGGTATTCCTAGAAAGATCATTTCTGATAGGGATCCTGTATTCACATCTACATTTTGGACATCGTTGCAGCACGAGCCTAGAAAGCAGTTAAACTTCAGTTTGGCATATCATCTAGAGACTGATGGTCAGACAGAGAGAGTGAAATAAGTTTTGGAGGATATGTTATAGATGTATGTGATGGATAGGCAGACACATTGGGAGGACTATCTCTACCTAGTGGAGTTCGCTTACAACAATGGGTATCATAGTTCTATTGGCATGGCATCATTTGAGGAATTATACAGACATCCTTATCGTACACTATTAGGTTGGGATAGTCTTGAGGATCACATCCTATTTGGTCCTGAGATGCTTCATGATTTGGAGCAATAGGTAGTGCGTATCCGTGAGCACTTGACTACGGCATAGGATAGGTAGAAGAAATATGTTGATGCTCATAGGACTGATAAGTAGTTTCCTATGGGTGACAAGGTTTTCTTGAGAGTGCGTCTGTGAAAGAGTTTGATCTGATACGAAAAGGGTTGTACGCTAGCACCTTGCTTTGTGGAACCATTCAAGATTTTGGAGAGGATTGGCCCGATTTCTTACCGCCTTGCTCTACCACCCAGCATAGCTTGCATTCATGATGTTTTCCATGTTTCAGTGCTTCGGTAGTATATCCTTGATATTGTACATGTTCTTGATTGGAATGCATTGTAGGTAGAGGATGGGCAGCTAGCTTTGGAGCCAATTTGTATTCTAGAGCAGTGAAAGTTGATCCTCAGGGGTCAAACCATCGAGTAGGTAGGGGTCTAATGGGACCCTACTGATGATTCTTCAACTACATGGGAGGATGCACTTAGATTGAGGGAGTTATATCCCTACTTTTTTGTAGGCTTCCAGGAGTAAGCCTAACCCAAGGGAGGGTGGATGTAGTGCCTACCCTCGTTCACATCTTTTCTAGACATGTTGTTGCTATTATTATCAGACTTTGATGGACTAGTTTTATGTTGATGGATTAGTGGTATTGTTTTGAGACTATCAGACATAACATTATGGATTCAGTGGTTATACAATGAGATCATTTAGACTTTAAATTTCATGCATACATGATGATCATTATATTGTTTTCAATTATTGTTAATGATTAGTTAGATTGTTTAATATCTCATGTGTTTTATTATGGATACTTACCCCATACTTGCATGTGTATGGTGTGCGTGCTTTCTTATTGTATGGCATTTCTGATGTGGTTAAGGAAGGGAGTTGTAGTCATCTTCTTAGTCAGGATCTACACTATGCACCACTTCCTGCCATTGTCTATTTAGCTTAGCATTATATATATTGTATGTACATGCATGGTTTTTCTATAGGTTGTAGGTACTAGGTATCGACTTCCCTGAATTGCCAGGATGAGCGTACCCTATTATACTATCTCAATGATAAGAGAAGGGAGATAAATTCTCAAGTCCAAATCCCAAACCTTTAAGCCAATTGTCCTAGTGAGGTAGGACAAGAATCTGGATATTTTACCCATTGAATGTGTCAGATGACATAATTCATGATTTTTAACCCTTTAGACTGATTTTGAGTGATTTGCTCTATGATGGGTTTTCATATTTTACCTTGGAGGTCTATGGCGAATTTTCTATTAATTAAGTCTTAATAAATAGATTTAATTAATAAATTAATTATTTGAGAAAATTAATATAAAATATCATGTTATTTGATATTTTGATAATTAATTAAATGAGAATTAATTGAGGAAAAAGAATTAAATAAAATAAAATTAGAAATTAAAATTAATAATAATAATAAAATAATACTAATGTAGTAAATAAGTAATAATAATAAAAGTTATAAAACTTAAAATGAAATTCATAAAGATTTAAATAGAAATTATATAAAAAGTGAATTGGAGTTATAAGCTTGCATGGGAATTAACGCACTTTTCAATTTCTCATGTGTCAACAACATGGAGGTTTGTGCATCAATTAAGCACATGGTTTCTACAACTCTATAACTCATCAAAAAGGTTGGTAAAGACCCATGCTTAGTTGGTGACACCTTCTAGCTGTTTCTAAAGGCATTCTTAGAAGCTTAGACATAGCATTTGGAGTGCAATTTGGAGCATTGGAGGATTCAAGAATTCTAAAGAAGAGAGCTTTCTCTGTAGGTTTTTTGAGGAAGAGTGAATTAGCATCAGAATCTGGGTAGATTCTTGTGATTTTTCTTATGCTATTTCCGCATCATGCATTCCCTATCTTCTTCGTGTCTTCCATATGTCTTCTGAGAAATTTCATATTTTTATTTCTATGCATTCTCTATATGGGTAGTTTAATTTATTTGAGAATTTAATATGCATAAATCTTAAAAGAATACGGGGCTAGGGTTTAAATTTGTAGCCAAAACCATTAGATGATTTAATGGATAAATTTTGAGACCAAATAGTTTATAGGAAAATTCTGGAAATTGAGATCTTTAAATAAATTGTGTATATGCTCATTCTAAAATATACATGTTTATAATTTTCACATCTACATACATATATATATACATATATATATGTATGTATATATATGCATATATATATATATACACATATATATATGTATATATATGCAAATATATATATATATATATATATATTTGCATATATATACATATATATATATATGTATATATATATATGTGTGTATATATATATATATGTATATATATATACATGTATATATATATATGTATATATATATACATGTATATATATATATATATATGCTGCGATATTTGATTCTGCAAGTACGTATAAATACACATACAAACATATATATATATACATATATATATATGCATATATATATATACATATATATATATGCATATATATATATATATACATTGGATAATCATACTTTATAATCACAGTGAAAAATATATATATATATATATATATATATATATATATATATCGCATTTCGATTTGTATGGAATCAATGTTTGATAAAATGTTATTGATATCATTCTTTTTAAAAATATATATATGGGCAGACGAACTTATTTTCCCCCACCTCTCCCACATTATTACCACTATGGTATCGCAGGGTACTGCGAGATCGCAGTGTACCTACGATCAGCAGAGTACCTGTGACCCGCAGCGTACCTGCAATCCACAGGTCATACATGCGTCCACGGTATTTATATTTCGTGCGGTTTGCGGTTTGTTTTTAAAATGGATATTGTTAAACAATATTTCATATGATATGAATTTCGGCTTTTCAATGTTGCATTGTTATTTAATTATTAAATGTTATATATATGTATTTATTTATGTATTTATATATACATATATAAATATATATATATATATATATATATATATATATATATATATATATATATATATATATATATATATATATATATATGTATGTATGTATATAAGTATATATATATATGTGTGTGTGTGTGTGTGTGTGTGTGTGTGTATACAATATCAATAATAAATAATTAATATATTAATTGATGTTTTGAATTTAAAGAGAAATTCTTTAATAACAAGATATTTTATAATGGTGAGCAATATACATTCAATATAATCTTTAATTTAGAAAGATGAATATGGAAGGAATTTCAAATATTATTTTTTAAAATGATGGGGGTCTAAATGGAAATATAAGTGACATTTAGAAATTTTACAAAAAACTTGGGCTAGGTTAAATGTGAAGTTTCTCCAATTGACAATTAAATTGGGAAACTTAAATTGAGACTTCTGCATATATATTTAAGTTGTAAACTTGGCAAAACCAAAACATGTGTTTGCATTGTGTATTCTTATGCTATTGTTTTGGGTTTCGGGTTGAGTAGGGTTGACCAGTATAGGACATCTACCAGAGGCTTGGGAATTATGTGATTGTGATGTCATGATGATGTTTTTAATCTTGATCTTTATAAACCCAACCATGGTTATGTGATGGAATGCTCTATGTATTGGATGTGATTACTGATTGTTATAGTTGAGATTCTTATGTATGAGACACTTGAGTTAACGATTATTTTTGGTCATCGATCAGTTATCTTTGGTTATTTTCTAGTCACCGTGATGGAACTGAAATGTGGATTTATTCTTGATGATGTCATGATGAGACGTGTTTGACTCAACCATTTTTGGAGTCTTCAATCAGTATGATTGAGACATATTTGGTTATTGAGAACCATTGGATACTTGATTATCAGTGATACTTCAGTTGCCAATAGAGAGTTGTTGTGTTCATGATTTTCTATGGATGTTTTCTCATGGAGATTTGATGCTTTTATGCATATTTGATGATTTTATTATGGATTATCTTTTGTGGTTTTTTTGATTTATGATTCTATGAGCATTAGGGTAGGATATCTACATGTAGTGATGGGAAGTGGCTTGCAATGGGGGCCGGAGCCCTAAGAGGCTGTCAGGGTAACTCATTGTAAGTTGGATTAATAAGTGATAACGTTCACAACTAATACTAACTAAATGAACCTAAAAAGATAAGTGTTTTGTTCTCGCCCATGCCTTGAGTGCTTGTACAGGCTAGGATGGGAGTAGTGAGAATGCATGGTTGTGACCTTGCATTCCGTAGTATGCCTTGTCAGTATGAGAGGATACTAGTGGCTGCATGAGATCAGTATGGACCCATGGAGTTTAGCTAACTACTAGGGTAACTTGTACATGATAAATGCGATGACACTTTCCTGCTTGCATTGTAGGTTCCTACATGTCATTGTGTGCCTCTTGGGATTAGATGTCAAATTTTGAGTTTGGAACCTTTGAGTTAGTATACTTTTAGGATTCCAGGACTTATCGAGATTTGTGCTGTGTTTTGGATAGCCTGTATGAGACTTGAGATTATCTCCTGTACATGGTGGGAGTGGACCACTTAGGTACCATGCGGTCGAGTGGTAGTGTATTTTCCACTCTTATCAATTGAGATTCATTGAGACATCGTGGCTAATGCATCCTTCATGATGGTGGATATGTATCCTTCCATTGATGATTAGCATATGTTAGATTATGTTATCTATGCTTATATTTGCATGTTAGATTACTTTCTACATATGATGTTGTATATGTTAGGAGTGACATTCCTACTATGTTAGTGCCAATGATCTTTTTGGTGATTCAGAATGTTATGCATGGAGGGATGGCTAGGATCCACGATGGTCTAATGATGCGATTTACAGTTGGGAGGAACCGTGCACTTAGTTTATTATGTTTGATCTTTATGATAGATGTATATGTTTTCTATGATGATGTATCATGTGTATCATGAGATTATCTTTACTTGATGTATCATGGATTAGAATAGTATGATGTACTTTATTCTACATATGTATATTATTTGAGCTTTTCATACCCTGTGACATGTACAGTGGATGATTGAGCATTTGAAATGTAATGTATAAACATGTGAATTATCATTATTATTTCATGTGGATGTTGTACTAGATGGATTCATGTATGTTAGATGTTTTTAGATGTGATTCTACAATAAGGGATCTTTAAAGAATGTAATTTTTTATGTATGTTATGTTTACTTTCAGATGGACATTGCTATTGCTTCCATTATTGTGCATAATTTATATGTGGTATTTACTTTCATGAAAAAAAAAATGCTACTAAACTTAGTGAAATTCTTGGTTAATTCTTTGAATCCCTTGGCGGGGCATTACAGTGTAGCTCAACAAACACTACAATTTGACTCAAGTTCTTGGTAGACATTGTATTTTGATTACTTATCTTGGGAATAACTAAATCACTTGGTTAACCCTACAAACTAAATGATAAGCTCAATAGCAACTCCAAGTCTTGTTAGCAATGTAATTAATTAGTTAATTGTTGAGTCATTAAATGACAAATTGACCTTTATGTCAACAATCTCCCCCTTTGCAATTAGTGACAAAAAAATTTATCAAAATGAAAAATATGATCATTCAAAGCTATAAGTCAAAACTTCCTTTTCCATCATTCTGTGTCTTCAACTTAGTTTTGACTTCCATCTATTGTGGCTTGGTAACATACTTTATTTTTTTTATTTTTCAAAATATATTTTGTAAAGGTATTCCTTGCTTAATCATACTATACTATATATTGCTCCCCCATATATATATATCTCTCTTATATGCATGCATGGTATAGTATAATTCCTCTCCTTTACATATTATATACACTGCTCCCCATTTTTCACATAAATGCCAAAGGTGTATAATAACTATAAGTTATACCAAAATGTGACAAGAATCTAAAATGTACCTTTAGAATAAGTACCATTTTCTTGTCCCAATTTTTTGGTAGTACCTTTCTTGCATGCAATACAATCTAAACTTTTGTTAATAATTCCATCATGTGATCAGCTATGGATAAGTTGTTATCATGGATGAGTGTCTTTGCATGTGCAATATGATTCTTCATTGCATCCATATTTGGAAGAATCATGCCTTAGATTTCTACAAGTGTGGCCCTGATCCTAGCTTCTTCCTTCAATAGTTATGTCTATAGATTGGTTGGATATTTGATCTTTGTATAATGTGTAGAGCTATGTCTTAGGTCGAGTGATAACTGATGTGCACTTGCCTTCATGTCTTCATCTATCTTCGACAATTTCTCTTGATATCCTTGGTGAAGATAGATGTATCATTTAATTTGACAAATAGTGATACAAAATTATTGATAGAGGTTTCTAATGAACCAAGAATAGTAGCTAACTCTACTTGATCTATTGTGATTCTTTGTGCAACTTGTTCCAATACGCTATTCTCAAACTTCCTTTCTTCTCTTTGAAGTAGCTTCTCTTGTCCATTCAAGTATTCATTGAATTTGTGGACAATATCTACTAATTGATCCAAAATAGGTTGTGTTCCATCAACCTCATGTTGAGCTATCATTTTGCACAATGCTTAATGACATGAATTCTTTCAAACTCCTCTCTTGAAAAGTTAATCTAGGATTAACTCCAAGGTTTTGAGTGATCTTGTGACCTACTAGAATCTGCTCAATTTAAGATAAATGTGTTTATTCATGAGGAAGCCTTTGCTAGTTCTGATAAATTTGGATAAGATGTGGAATCTATTTGCTATTTCAAAAGAGTAAACACACAAAAAAAAATATAATTTTTTGTTTTTCTATTTTCTAATGGATGCAATCTAACAGTGCAACTATATGAATTCCTAATTTAACCAAGGGCTTAGTAAAGCAAATAATGAAGATAGGGTAACAAGAAATTTTAGAGAATAACATAAAAAATAAAATCTTAATAGACATAAACTATGGAAACAATGCATCTACAAATTAAGTTTTTGAAAAGATCGGTGGGTAACTAATGAAAATAGGAGTGGTGCTTTCTTAGTTCCACTAATGTAATCATTGATGGGAACTGAGTAACCATAAGATGTTTCACTTTTCATCAAATCACAAGACCATGAAAAGAGCACTCATATGAGATGAAGAGCTATGAAGGAACAATATTGTGATCTATTCTTGAGCTATGTACTTCAGCAAAATTTGTAGACCCATAGAAAACATCAAAAATTAAAAGATTGCATAAACACAACAACACAATAAAACAATTGGCTCAATTACACTTCATGAACATACATTATCAAAATTTAACACACTTAGGCAACAATCACTACACTCCAAATGTGAGCACCAACATTATATATTATTGCATCAAAATAATGCCAGTGTGGAATACATATTACATTGCTAAATTTATAAGAAATCCTCTCCTCAATCTAAGTTTAGAGTGAGAGATATATTTCTACAAACATATGCTTCTAAACTAATAAAAAAAATCTACTTATGTACAAACTGACTCTCTAAATAGTGCTTAGTAGGACTCTATCCATATTTATATCATTAATTGGATGCATGAGCCTTTACATGTCTTAAAACAAAGAAAACATGAGAAAATAAGAAAGAGAGAGCCTTTAGATGATGTAGGAGAATCTAGGAGTGCCAAAAATAGAAGCTCTATCTTTAGTAGGTGTCTGTTAGGGATAAACTACTATCTGAATTCGTTTTGATGCATGGAAAGCTCTAAATTTAGAACTGGCATTTAACTGTCAGCACACCTTTGATTTCTTCAAAATCTTCTAGAACACCACTAAAAAAGTGCACCTATGTAGTTGGCGCAGCAATGTACCAGTGCACCTGGTGAAGTAGCACACTATAAAACCTCATAGGCAGGTTCCAAAATATGCAAAACTTCACCAAGTGTCAAAATTGAAATTCTGGCTTCTGGGTTTTGTTTCCCTTTGTAATAGAGCTATGTCTGGGTGTTTTCCCTTGAATTTTTTGATTATCTTAGTGACTTGAGCCACATTTGGCAAATCTAAGGCCTCATATTTTCCTTTCACCTTCTACCTATGGTTTCCTACCTCCATACAAGTCTCTACAAAATCTCTGAGTTTTACATCTAACTCTAACAAAGCCACTTTGCTCCTAAATGCCTACTTGATATCATCATCATTTGTAGCCTCCTCAAAATTTTTCTAGAATTTCTCCACTACTACCTCTACTATTATTAACTTCTCCCTAGAATCATCCTAAAAAATGTCTAGGCATGCATCACTACAATGTGTCTCTGCTTCAAAAATTTTCTCTTGGGTTTGATCCTTTAGCTTAAGAATCTTTGCATGTAATGTTTCCATTACTTTATTACTATCTACAATCTTTTCAATCCAATCATCAATTTTTTCTAACTCCTCAACTATATATACATCCATCAACATCCAATACCTTTGGCCTTTAATTACCTATAATGCCTTTAAATCCTTCCCCTAGATATGTACTTCATCCATTAGACCAAAATCCCGATTCAAAATTGTGACTAGCCTATCCATATTATTCTACATAACATGTAATAGCTTCAGATTTCCCTAAATAATATGTACACCATTTTCCTCAGAAATTTCTTGCCATTGCTAACAAGCTCTCAAAAATGGATCCAATTGGCTCATACCCCTATCTCTTCTATTGATTGTTGCATTCAAGGTATCTTCGAGGTTTGTGGGTTCTAGAGACTAACTTCATTTAGATATTCCTTTGGGATTTTATTTTTTCATTGAAGTGTTATTAATTCCACCCCCTCCTATTCTAAGATTCTAAATATGTTCTTTATCCCTATTGTAACCATGAGTTTAGCATTATCTAAAGTTGGTTTTCCAAGTATAACCTCCTGGATCTGATAATCTCATGGAGTTAATTCTTTAACATTTAAATGTGGAGGAGGGATAGCTACATGTGCTAAAAGGTCATGGTTCTAATCACTCATAACAAAGGCTAAACTGATGCATCCTTTATAGGTGAATCAGGCTTCCTTAGGATGTCAATCAATTTCATTCTATGTTTCTCTTGTGTAGTGAATTTTGTTTCTTATTTCTTATTACTTCTTTTCTTAGTAACCTTGGGATATGGTCCAAAAAATATTTTCCTTTTGAGGATAAATGAGTCTATTTTGTAATGCATTTTCCCTTATCTCCCCTTTCCTTAGTCCTCTCCTTTTGAATGAGATATTTATTGGTGCTTTTTGTGGCCATAGAGTCCACAATCCTTACCTCAATGTCTTGGGAATTTTGCTGAGGTTGTTCATTTATTTGCCCTTCATATGACACTTCTTTAGTAGGTGTTTGTTGTGGCTCTTCCTCTTGCTCAGTTTGGGTCTATTCTACTTCTTTTTCTTGGAGGAAGAGGGGTAGCTGATCCCTTATCTACAAAACATGTGATTTGTACTGGGGATGATGATGCTACCTCAGCTCCTTGTGGTTCTGGTAAGTGCTAAATCTAGTCCTCCTATTGAGGTTGATTTGTTGGAGTATCTCTTATTTTATCCCTGATCAATTTGGTATCCACTGGCATGAAAACAAAATTTGACATCTAAAAGACATCAGTGTCTACTACATCCTGCTCATCTATCCACTATTTTATTTCATCTTCTGATGTGGTAGTCTAAATGGGTTCATTAGGGATAGATGGTGGTATGATCATGGAGTTTCTCCTTCTCTCTGACTCTGTGGATCTTGTGAGTTGAGTTCTTTAGTTCAAAGGTAGATTGTCCTTTTCATCCTCATCAACCTCTTCTTCTACTTCTTCAGGGATTGGTTCAAGAAAAAATGAGAAAAGGATCACTCTCCTAATAAAATTTTGCCTCCTCTTTACTGGAGTCTTGATCTTTGTCCTTTTAGGTGCAAAAGGAGAGGCTTGCTCTACTTATTGAGGTAGGGATACCTCTTGTACTCCATTTTTTGCTTCCCCTTAGCCTTGTTCATCTGGTGGCACTTGGGGATCACCTTGAGCTTGTGTGGCTTCCACATTCTCTAGCCCTTGTAAATTTTCTTCTCCTTATTATGGTGGCACTTGAGTTACTTCTTCTTGTGGCTCAACCTATTGAGTAAAAGTTCTCTTCCTCTTTCCTATACCCTTTTGTGCCCTATAATATCCAACTTGTCTATCTAGTTGGTGTGCTATCTTAGGTCTCAGTGGTAGCTGGGTAGTAAATATAGGTATAGTGACCTTAGCTCCTTGACATTTGGTTGGGCATGCCTGTGCATGGAAGACTACTATTTGAGTAATTAGATCAATTTTGAAAGGTCTCTTGATAGGCCTATCAATTTGATGATGTGCCTCACCCTATGATTTATGTTCGAGTTCTCTTCTTTGTCAATCTCAAAATTCATAATAGGCCTATCACCAATCTTTTCCCTATTGAACAATGGATCAAGAAAATCATCTATATCTTGTTGCATAATCTTCAATGAAATCTTTATTTTTAAATAACTCTATCCCAGATACAAATTCATCCTACAATAATCGCTTATATTGACATCATAGTTGTTTGTTGCATTCATCTAATGATCTTCAATTGCATCCTCATGCTAGAATGTCTTGATATCTAGATATTATACTCTCCCAATGTTATCAAAATAGGGTCGTGGATAATTATACTCTTCCAAGGGATATTGATCCCATTCATATGCAAAAGATGGAATTTCTTGTCTTCGTATGACACTGAAAGGTCATATGGTAATAGGCCATATCCAACATATTTTGTACTAGTTTCTAACTTTGTCAGATATACATAAGAGTTGTCAAGAAATCTATAGTAAAATGAGTCTATCACTATGATATCTAAGGGGATTCTTAGGGTTGATATTTGTACCCGCTACCCTCAAATATGTGAATGTGTGAAACTTGATGTAATAGGTTGCAACTTCTAAGATATTGTCAACTACCTCTTGCAACATCCTTTTTGCATAATACCCCTCTATGAGCTAGATTATTGTGAATATGAAAGCATCATTCAAAATCCTATATTCCTTTCTTTGCTCCAAAAGATTCTTCTTTACCAGCTTAGGATATACAATGTAAGGCCATGCATTTGCATCCTACATACTACCCCTCTTATAGAGCCTAGGATAATCAGTTGCTCTTGCAGCTAGCAGGTATACCAAATATGAAGTCATATAAAATCTATGGTTATTTTTAATTACCACCAGTTGTTCTCCCAAGTTCCCACTCAAAATGGAGGTTCAATCAATCAACATCTTTGCTATCTTGATAGTCTTAATGAAATTGAGCATCCATATGTTCAAATGTCCTGAAGGAGGTAAACCCATTACTCTACTCAAGGGTATAATTGAATATCCAATATCCTCCTTCATATAGTCCCATGTCATATCCACATTGCCATCTTTCTAGACTAGAGGTTTCTTTTCAATAAGGTATGAAGACTAGATGATCTCGAAAGCTTCATCAACATGTTCCATATACCATCTCTCAGCTTGGTCATAGCTCAATCTAATAAATTGATCCACCCTTGAAAGATGCAATACCTTCTCTATATTTTTGGGTCAGAGATCCAAGATGATCTCTCTAGTTATGCTCTTGAAAACACTTTCTTTGAAAACATCTTTCCCTACTATTGTCATGATTAACTTTGAGGACTACACTAAAACTTGATGTGATGCTATGTTAACTAGTCCTGATTGAATCAATGTAGAAATCATCAAAGACTTTTCTATTAGTTTGTTGCATAGTGTTAAGAATGCTCCCAAATTAGTGTGACCTAGTTCAATATCTCAGATCTCTGAATGATCATCATGAATTTTTGATTTAGTTAGAACATCTTAAAACTTGGATACTATGGGCTTTGAAACCATCTTCTCTATGAGGGAGGACGATGAAGAAGCCATTGAATCTACATAAAAATAGCATCTATTAGGCTAGAGTTAAGGAAAATATTGATAAAGTCAAACCATTATACTAATGCAATCAAAAACTAGAAACCCTACTTGCTCAAAAACACATTAAAACCCTAATTTATAACCCTTTGAAATGGAAAAAAATAAAAATGGTGCTCCAGCACCCTTGGCAAGTGTGCCTAATGTTCCTTCCTATTAGCAAATCTTATTATGCAATGCACATTAGTGGACATCATGGGGTGTGCTAATAGACACCTCATGTTTAGACTTGGGAAAAAGTTTATGTTTTTAAAGGGGTGCATAGAAATGCAGCTAATTAGGTTTGCTACTGCACACCCTTATTATAAGTTTATGCATTCTCTTTAAGGTCTTTTGAAGTTTTTTGCAAGGTTTTTCAAAGAAGCAAAAAATGAGTTGCATTGTTGAGCACCTTTATAAGAACTTTGACTTTTTTTTATGTTGTCTTTCTAGATGGAAGGGAGAAGAATAGAGAAGCACACCTCTGTTAGTTTGGCACTACAATTTTGGAGAGCTCATAGTGAAGACAAAGTTAAGGAAGTGGGAGGGAGAAGAAGGACTAGGTTTTATAGACCCTAGGACCCCTAACACCTTTAGTGCTACAAAGGTATGCAACTACATTGTTGTACATCACCAAAAGGGGGGGAGGTGTCCTCTCTTTTTTAGTAATTTGATGCACTAGCACACCTTTTGAGGTGCACTGGTGCACCTTTTTATTTTGCAAAAAGAGTTATCTCCTTCTCGTGATGAAATTCAAACTCTAGGTCTTTGAACTAGGACCTAGAATTGACCAAAAACACTGAATGAAACCCCAAAAAAGACTTAGACCACAAACTAGGGTTTTAGAAAGCTGAAAAATAAAGTAGGGGTTCCCCATTTTGAGTTAAAATGGGGTGTGCATTGTGAAACCACAACACCTCAACACTTAGAGGATAAAAAAATATGTTGTTCACTCCTCATGTCTTCAATCATTTAGTTTTCTTTCTTCTTTTCTTCTCTAAGTTTCTCCTTCTTAACTCTTTTCTTGAGTAATTCACCCATGGTGTTCATTTCATTAGGAGTAAGGGTAAAGATATCCCGATTTGGAATAACTATATCCTCATTAGAAATCAATAGTTTCCTTTTCTTTGCCCTTTTTCTTTTAGAATGGTGGAAAATATAAATTATTTCCCCTTGTCTAGGACTTCTGTACTCAATTGAGACTCTTTCTCAACTGTCATTGTACTTGCTATAAATATATTTGGAATAGAAGTAATGGTTGAAAATGATGGACTAGCAATAAAAGTTGAAATGACACTAACAACATGAATACCTTGTTGCTACTTGATCAAGCTTGATGATGGAGGACCTTGTTGCTCAACAAATGACGTGCAGGGCACTTAAGTTAGTGAAATATTTAGATGAACAAATTTAGAGCTTGGCTAGGTGCTTTTTGGGTAAAAGTACAAATCTATGTCACCTTTTAGTCTAACTTATTAGAATGACTAAATTTGAGTATTTCTATCTAAAAGTCAATTTTTTTCAAATATATGATCTTGATAAATTTATTCTAGCTAAGTTATATATGGTCTCACACTTTTCAAATTGGAAATGTCTATTAAATGCATGTTTTATACTAGTTAGTAACCAATTACTAAAGAAATACAATTATTTCAGAAAATTGACATTTCAACAACTCTTACTATTTTTTATGATGTTTTTTAATAACATATAAAAACCATTTTATAGAGCTCAAAATATTTACATATAAAGCTCATAGTGTTTTAATTAGATATAGTATTTTGTAATTGAAAAATTCTACAAGTACATATTTTAACACATGAGAAGATGTTGATTTTGAGAAAGAAAAAATAAAATTAATTCAATAAAAATTAAAAATTATATGACATTGTAGAGGAGCGAGTCCTATTTCAAAATATATAAGTTTTCTTTTGGTTGGAATAGAATTATTTTGAAACATGTGGTGGGAGATGAAAACTATTGATTTGAATAAGTTGAAGTTTGAATCATTATAAAAGAGAAAATATAGTTCTAAAGCCAATTTTCATTTTTGATTGCTCTAGCTACATATGTTATCTATAAAAAAATATGAGATCAAAGGGAAATAGGTTTATTGCCATGTAGTTTTGTGGTGGGAACTAGAACCCCAATTTCCAGTGTTTTGCAACAACTAAAAACTTATCATTAGAAAATAGGAAAATATATCATTTCTTATTCTAAATAATTATTAAAAATTATAATCCTAAACTTAATCCATTTCTACACATTTCATTAGTTTAATTCATTTTCAAATTCTAAATAATAATACCAATTTTATGACATTGAAGGTGAACAATTATACTTTTGTTAGCCTTTTCCTTTGTAAAAGGGTGACATAGGTTTGTGATTTTACCCTTTTGTAGTAGTTTTATCCACAACCAACTAGGTAGAAGCTATCTCTTAGCCAGATTGCACTAAGGTTGTGCTTGGAGAGTTTGGAAATGAGGCCATGATTGTTGCTACCCTTTTCTCTACATCGGTCTCCTCAATACCTTGATTCTCTAGAAGAATTCTTCTAGTACCTACATGTTCTTCCTCCTCATCATCTAGATTGACATCATTGTTGTTGTAGCTACTTTTATCACATATTCAATTAGTTCAAGGGAGAAAAAGGTATAAAATTTTGGCAAATTGAACATTAGTTTAGGGGAGAAAAAATATTTTCTATTGGCAAATTTTTATTTTTAAGTAATTTTCTTAATATTTTATTGGACATTGGTTTTCAATCATATGAAAATTATATAAAATCCTAGTGAATCTTTCATTATTGATTAAAATCATAGAAAAAGGAACACATACCTAGAAATAATGTTTTTATTAGTATATGGAGCCTAATTAATTATCAAACTTTAAGGTTTAATTTAGCCCACTTTTATCATTATAGTTTCTCTCCAAATTATTGAATGGTGGTTTAGGGGAAGCACTCGTATTAGTTTTGACCACTAGATGATCCTTAATCAATGGCCTAACTACTATTTCAAGACATTTTTAAAAGGCTACCAAGTTTTAAAGAATGTTCCCAAAGTAAAGATACATGTCCCCAACTAAATTCATTTCACAAAAAATTGAGAAAGGACAAAAATTTCATGAAAAGTTTTTAAAATTAAGATACATGTCAAATCTATATACACAATCTATAGTGTAGCTTTAATTTTTTAACTAAATATTGGTGACTACGACCATCAATTAAGACAAGCCTTAAAAATTGTAGGTGAAAATATTTAATTTACTACATACAAAATTAGATTCCACTAGCAAAATCATCACTAAAATATAAATACTTCTATATTATTATTGGTGATTAGCCTAATAATGGGATCCAATTTTGTTAAAGTGCAGATGACATGGACACCCCAAAAGTGCCAAAAAAAAAGCCAAATCTAGGGTCCCTAATGAGTGAGATTATCTAATTGGAAAATATTAGCCACTAAAGTTATCCTTGTTCTTCATCCTCTGCATCATCACCTTTCACCTCAGTAAGCATTAGAGGGGAACCTACTTGCTTAGTGCCTTTTAGTATCTTTTCTAATTGTTTCCTTCCTCTATTTACTGCTATCAAGGTAACTCAATATCAAGCTCTATTCTTGCCTTGGATTCATCATATGTGTCAAAGTATGTAGCTTTGTGATCCATAGGCTCATTCAAAAAAGCCTCTATGATATCCTTGGTGTCATCAATGTTAACCTCATGATCTAAAGATTTAACACATGTCACTCTAGGTTTGACTACTTTAATGTGTTGACATATAGTCCTATTAGTGACAACACTTATTTAGATTCTTTATACATCATTTGCCAAGTACTACAATTCAGACCATGTAGTATAATGTTTTCCAAGTACTACAGTTTAGACCGAGCAGTTTAGCATTTGCCAAGTACTACAATTCAAACCATGTAGTTCTGTGTTTGTTGAGCTTTATAGTTTCTATTGAGTTAAAAACTTAAGTCAAGCTAAGCTATTGTTAATTGAGTTGAATGAAAATAGTGTCTACTGAGTATAGTCATGGTAAATAGAGAATGCAATTTATACCGAGTTACACAGTATCTACCAAGTCACCGGTATATACTGAGTTTGAAACTACATTGAAGTCATCAGTATGGACCGAGCCTCTACTTCTATCAAGTACATGATGATGTCGAGTAATGATAGTAGACATTATGTATTAGAATTTCACCAAGTCAGTTTTCAAAACCCAATTATCTACATTTGGGCCAACTTTGTAATATTGATGTTAACTTGTGTAATGGCTAACTTTGTAATGTATTGCATCATATCCAAGTGTGTAATGTAAATATATGAGATAATGTGAATGAAATGTAAGCATGTGAATGTGAATCAAGAGCAGAGAAAAGTGTATTGCAAGGACATATCAGGAGCAATAGATTTATATCTATCACATAGAGGTGATTAGTACTTCAAGGATCTCAATTAGCAATTTAGTTGTAAGTTAGAGATCTATTGTTTCATCCTAATAGGTGAATCAACTTCAAATCCTTTCAAAAGGTAGATTTAATAGTCTTTTCTTAAAATCCCTTTACCAAGTGCATACTTTAGTATATGTTTGTGAAACCTCTAACAAGGTGGACATAGAAGTCCTAATTGCTCCTAATAGAGAACATCATCAAAAGTGGTCAATATAAGCCCTAACAGGCCAACTTTATGCTACAGTATTGAAGTTTTGTGGGTATCATCGCCACCCTAGTTTTACTTTCTATTTGGAAGGTTTCTGTGTCACCAAATATTGTGTTCATGGTGTCTTATGCTTCTCTATTTCTTATGCATGAAGTAGATCAGATTTATTAATGCAGTTAAGTTCTAAATTTGTTAAAAATTTTGAGGTTAATGATTCACCCCTCCCCTCTCATTAACCTAGCTAGTCATGAATATTTCCAACAATTGGTATCAGAGCATTGTGGTTCTCAACATAAAGTTTGATAGTTTGAGCAAAGATCAAGGAAAATGGAGATATTTAGACTTGACAAAGCTATTGACAATGAAAAGTTAGATCTAGAGATGGCCATAGCTCAACTCAAGAAAACAAAAGAGAATCTTTCCTAATCCCTAAAAAGAAGGAAGGAACTTGTAAATTAGATGAATAACCACCAGTATGTTGAAGAAGAGATTGAAGATTTTTTTTCCTTCAAGCAATTCAAATGAAGCAAATGATGCAATCAAAGAACTCCTAGAAAAGAATGGTTCACTACAAGAAGAGGTAAGAGAATTGAAAAGAGAACAAGAAATTCAGTCAATAAGATTGTGTCAAATTTCAAAATAGAGAAATAAGGCAAAAGAAGACTTGGAAGTAATGAACAATGAAGTTCAAAATCAATCCCTTTAGCAATTAAATCTTATTGATCAAATCTCCAATGAAAATGAAGAAATCATTAATTTGAGATCTAAAAATGAAAGAATAAGGAATGATCTGAACTCTAAAAGACAAATCAATGAAAGGTCAAAGCAATGACTAAAACTCTGAAAGAAAAATCAATGAAAGGATGAAAATTTCAATCTAAATTCTAGAAAAAAACTCAATGAAAGAATAATGAAATCCGAAGTAGACATGGATCAACTGAATCAAAAAAATGAGCAAAATCTCTATAGGAAAAAGGGTATGATAGGAATTGGATACAAAGAAGAAGGCAAGTCCTCCAAACAAGGTGCACAAAAGAAACAAAAACCTGCTTACAATCACTATGGAAAGAGAGGTCATACATCAAACAATTGTTGGAGTAATGGAAAAGCAAAATTCAATGGAAAATGCTACAATTGTAGTCAGCATGGTCATAAAGCTAATGAGTGCAAAGAAAAACCAAAGTTTGAGGGAAAGTGTCACAAATGCAAGAAACAAGGTCACAAGGCATCTAAATGTAGATCTAAGTCATTCAATACATTTGGACAATTTTTAAAGGAAATATTTGGTTGGGACTACAACACTTGGTGTAGATTTCATTACTGTGGAGAATATGGACACATTGGCATGAATTGTGTTAAACATCACATGAGAAGAAAGGGCACCACCATAAGATGTTACACATGTACCAAACTTGGTCATATAGCTAAGAATTGGATGAATACAGGTAGACTTGAAGATGAAAAGAAAGCAAAAGTAGATAGCATTAGGAAATAGATGAGGAAGCAACGGATTCCTAAATCTACTAAGCAAAATGATAGTCATGTCACTCAAGAAGTGGGTGACTCCACAATTTCCAATTAAGTTCTTAAAGAAGAACTGGAATAGTATTTTCAAGGTCACATCTTAAAAAGTTCCAATTAAAAGGAAGTAAAGATTTATATCAATATTCAAGATATAGAAGGATCTTCAGTAAGATTGGTAATAGTTATCACCAAATTGACTTCTCTACTGAGCAAGCTTGAGTCATGGACTCTACCAAGAAAAGTTGGGAGTAACATGGTTATGTTTGGTTGCTGAGTTAGAAGCTTTCACTAAGCAATTTTTATAGATAGTGGATGATAGGTTGTCATGCACAATGTAATTATGGCTCCCATCATACCGAGAATTAATGGGAAGTTTTATCAAAAGGAAGGAAATCAACTTCATTTTCATTGTGAATAGAGCAATTTGTAGAGCATCCAACCGACCTTGAGTAGAATTTGCAGCAAAAAATTTCAAAGATTTTTCTCACCTTAGCAAGTTACCATGGCATCCAGTAGCAACATCAAGGCAAAGAAAGGATCTAAAATGTTGGTGCGAGGTGTTGAATGGAAAGCTACTAACTTCAAACTTGTGCTAGCAATTACTAAAACCCTCGACCTGAATAGAGCTCAGTCATAGATACCACCTGAGGTACTTCTCATAAATGACATTTGAACTCATTTTAAATGTGTAATTTAGGAGATAGGAACCCTTGAAATGGATAATTTCCTAAGTGAACTCTGTGTGAATGGAATTCTCAAACCTAAGCATAAACATTTGGAAGAGAAAGGTTTAACTAATATTCCTTACCTAGCTCAGAACTTTCAAATCAAATGGATTAGGTATATCCTAAGGTGAGTTCATAATGGTCAACTATGGTTAAAGGAACTAGTTTTAATTACCAAGAAAATGATACATCGCATTACTAGTCTCCCCATTCTCACCAAAGCTAAAGCCACTAAAACCCTAGGTCGAGATGAGTTACAAAAGAAAATCCTATCTGAATCAAATGACAGAGGAATGAAAATCAAGAATGTAACTAATACAGAACTAAAATTTGGCATCCATGTGATAGCAGACAAGATTTATAGTTCAAGATGACTCAATAGTGTGTCATGTGAAGCAAATGACTTAGCTTATAAGGTCGTGAAGAAGAATTTGTCATATGACTTAGCAAATTTGTTGTTGAATCAGTTGAACAAAAACATGGAAAGCATTAGAACTTAAAAGAATAACCCTTGCAAATTTGGTTCATTGTTTACATGTTTTTTTTTCTATGTTTAAAAGTTTTTTCCTTCCAAAGGTATGATTGTATAGAGAAAAGATATGCTAGTTTTATATCAGATTAATGAATACATTGCGAAAATGGGTGAAATTTTTAATAGTATCATGGATAACTATTTTGAAACCTTCAAAGAAAAGATGAATAATAGATTTAGGATACCAAAGAAGCTATTTGAAGATTAGAAGGATGATTTTTTCTTTATGGTAGATAGTGACAGATTCTACATCTAGGCAATAAGACCCAGAGTTGTGTGGGTAAAACCTCTTCCATATGAGGTTAACATTGATGAGGCTAATTAAATCATTGAAGTATTAGTAAATGAGCCTGTAGATCCAAAGGCATCTTACTTTGGAACTTATGATAAGGCAAAAGAAAGAATTGAACTTGAGATCAAGCTTGCACAGGTGGTAAACAAAGGGAAGAGGAGGATAACAAAAATGAAAATAGCAAGTATCCCTCTTATGATTATCGAAGGAAAAGGAGAATATGTGGAAGAATTAGAGAATGAAGAGGAATCAAAAAAGGAAGAAGAGCATGTGACGAAGAAAGGCAAGGTGGTCATCACCAAGCCACCAAAGCCATCCACTACAGTATTTACAAGGAGATCTAGGAAGAAAGTAGGAAAAGAAGGCAGTGATGTAATATTCAACTTACCTCCTCTTACATTTCAAGAAAGGCTAAAGTTACTAAGAGAAGGTGCTAGAATAAACAATTTTAAAGCACTCAAATATGAGACAAGAACTCTAACTGAATAAAAAGAAGTTGAAGATTTGGTCGTAGACAAGTTAGGTAGATGAAAATTCTCTCCAAACTAGCTAGCACCATAAGTCCATGCGATTTTTTTAGATAAGGTCAAGGTTAGATCGGAGAACACCAAATAGAATGTCAAAAACATTTTTGGACAAACATTAAAATTGTTGGTACCCAACTTGACTGATGCAGAGGTAAATAAGGCATTAAAAGACAATGAGAACAAAATGACTTTAAAGTTTAACACTTGTCTAATTTTGATGAAATATATAGAGTATGTTGTGAAGAATTCTACAAACCTATGGAAAAATGCAATCCATCTTCACAAACTGAGTGATCATCCAATTGAAATCAAAGATGATGGTGATGATAGTGACAAGGATGAAGACAATACTCCATTTGTCACAATTGATGTAGAAGAATATCAGGAGCTAATGAAGGATGATGAAGAGGATAAAGAGTTAGAAGCTACAAAAGAAGCCAAGCAAGAAGAAGAAGAGATTGAACTAGTCAAGATAGTTGTAGCTATCATGGCCTCTCTTCTTCACTCTCTAGCAAAACTTGCAACATCATTAAGCATGAAGATAGCTTCAGAAACTTTGATTGTGACAACCACTAATACATAAAATGTCCAATAACTCCTTGCTACCTCTTAGCTCAACACATCAATTATAGAAGTGTCTACCACTTCATCCACTAAGCTGCAACATCTTTCAGTTACCAAGCTAGCTTCAACAATGGATATATAATGTTCTACAATTCTAAGCTCCATAGCAGTAAGTACAATTTTGGATTCTTCAGTTTTGACTACCTTAGTTGTAAATACTCTTGTAAGTGCTTCAGTTGTAAATACTTCTATTAGTGCTTCACTTGCAAATATCTTAGTTTTGGGAAGTTTGGTAAATACACTAGTTTTAAATTTTGAAAATATTCTAGTTTGTATTCCACTAGTAGGCACTATACAAATGTTCACTACTAGTCCTATTGTTTCCACTATTGTTTCCATTCCAAAATCTAAAGAATTAACTTTGAAGAAAGTTGAACCTAAGGGTAAACCGAGACTTTTGATTAGTGGAAAGGAAATATATGAAGATATAGATCTGGGTGAGGAAATTGAAATTCCCAAATTGGACTTTAATAATATCTCTGCAGATCAGATGCATATAGTTGGCCAACTTCTTAAAAAGAAGTAAAAATGTAGAGGAAACTTAGAGAAGAGAGAGACAAAGAATATAAGATTATTGACAATGAAAAGAACATTTTGACTGAAGCTATAGTTGTTGAAGTTCATACTTCTCAACACATTTTTTTGCAATTAGAAGAGGTAGTCAATAAATTCAATGAAGATTCCACTGGTCAAGACAAGTTAATGGAGAAAGGAGAAAAGAAATTTGACAAAAAAGTGCTTTAGCACATTGCTCAGCAAATAACTATCTAGTAGGTAGAGCTTTCTTCAATTTTGACAAATCTTGAAACTTCTTACACAAATGTAACATCACTTTTTACAAAGTTATGCAATATTACCAAGCATACTAAGGAAATAAAGAGAAAATTGAATAAAATTGATGAAGATCTGATGGCTAGTGCAAAGCAGTTGCAACTTGACCCCATTTTAGGCTCTGCACATCATATGAAGATCAAATTCTTATAAGATATGTAGGTAGAATTATTGAGAGAGGAAGCAAGGATCTAGTCTACTCTCACAAACATTCAGATTATGATCCTTCCTATCATGGATACAATGTAGAAGCACATTTTCTATTCCAAAACATTGATTCGTGAAAATAATTTCTCAATTGTAGATCACATGATCTAGCTCTCTGTAGAAGTACAAGTTATTGTACAAACGTGAAAAGTTTTACAAGATAACTTGGATAAGACCTTAACTCTCATTCTTAAGGTACATTTTGACTTTCTCTCACATTTTGGTGTCTCCATATAAATTGATTGTGTATAAATCTTTGGTGTTATTGTCAAAAAGAGGGAGAGGCATTTATATATAATAAAGGGGAAGAGATATTTGTAAATATCAAGAGAGAAAAATACCATACTGGGAGATACACTTTGTATGTCAATATGCCTAACATTATATGTACATTGTATGGAAGAGAAATATGCAAAGAAAATGTATTTATAACAGAGTTACAAAGACAAATTTTGAAAAATCTCAAAAGAATCAGCATTCCATACCAAGCTATTTATCACTATGTTGTACATAAGTTTTGTCTGATAAGTATTTTTGTCACTAATGCCAAAGGGGGAGATTTTTGACATAAAATAAAGTTCTCTATTAGTGACAACACTTATTCAGATTCTGTATACATCATTTGCCAAGTACTACAGTTTAGACTGAGTAGTTCAACATTTGCCAAGTCCTACACTTCAAACTAAGTAGTTCAATGTTTGCCAAGTACTACAATTCAAACCATGCAGTTTAGTGTTTGTCAAGCTTTATAGTTTCTACCAAGTTAACAACTTAAGTCAAGTGAATCCATTGTTAATCAAGCTGAATGAAAATAGTGTCTACAAAGTACAGTGATGGTAAACAGAGAATGCAGTTTATATAGAGTTACATAGTATCTACCAAGTCACTAGTATATATCAAGTTCAAAATTATGTTGAAGTGATCAATATGGACTGAGCCTCTGCTTCTATTGATTGCATGACAATTCTAAGTAATGATAGTGGATGTTGTGTATTAGAACTTCACCAAGTTATTTTTAAGAAATTGAGTATCTACATTTTGGCCGACTTTGTAATATTGATGTTAACTTGTGTAATGGCCAACTGTGTAATTATGTAAATTGGATTGATATTTATGTAATTTATTTTATCATATCCAAGTGTGTAATGTAATGATATGAGATAGTGTGAATGAAATGTAAGCATGCGAATGTGAATCAACAGCAGAGCAAAGTGTACTATAAGGCCATATCAGGAGCAGTAGAGTTATATCTATCACATAGAGGTGATCAATACTTCATGGATCTTAATCAAAAATTTAGTTTTAATTTAGAGATCTATTGTTTCATCCTAATAGGTGAATAAACTTCAAATCCTTTCATAAGGTAGACTTAACAGTCTTTTCTCAAAATCTCTTTAACGAGTGCATACTTCATTGTATGTTTGTAAAACCTCTAACAAGGTGGACATAGCAGTCCTAATTGCTCCTAATAGGGTAGATCATTAGAAGTGATGAATGTAAGCCTTAATAGGACATCTTTATACTATAGTATTAAAGTTTTGTGGGTATCATCCCCACCCTAGTTTTACTTTCTATTTCGAAGGTTTCTAGGTCACCAAATATTGTGTTCATGGTGTCTTATGTTTCTCTATTTCTTATGCATGTAGTAGATCATATTTATTAATGGAATTAAGTTCTAAATTTTTAAAAGTTTTGAGGTTACTGATTCACCCCTCCCCTCTCAGTAACCTAGCTAGTCTTATATATTTCCAATAGAATGTATACTTTTCGTAGTCCACCATGTAATAGATATCCAACAACTTTCTTAGAGATCCTATATCTTATATTCATCTTCTCCTTGAATGTTTCAAAGTGTTTATCAATAATACTTTCAAAATTTTCACCCATCTTTATTATATACTCATTAATCTACTACAAAATAGGAACATCTTTCCTCCATACTATTGTATGTTTGGAAGGGAAAAAATTCTCAATAAAGAAGAATAAACATGTTAGAAGAGATCAAAAATTATAGTTATTATTATTTGATCCTCTAATGCTCTCCATATTCTTTTTAGATTATGTTGGAATTCTTTAGAATAATGGAGAGCGGGGGAGGGCAGGGGGTGAATCAGTTATCCAAGGTCTAGATGTACATGTTCAATAGCACATTTGACACAATGAATTTATGTGGAAACCCAATTTGGAAAAAACCACTAGTAACATGCTACTAATTCTCACACTTCTAAAGTGATACTCTATGAGAGTTTGCAATTCACACTGTTAAATATGATCTAGTTAGAGGATTTCAATCACCCTGTTAGCAGTGAGCCTTGATAGAGGACTATAGATCATTCACTTGGAATGTCACTCAATTAAAGGATTTACAAATGACTATTAGGTCAACCTTAATCCAAAGTATTTACCCTAGATTGATATAATTATTAGTGAGTAATAGTAAGGCTTGATTTGATAACAACTTACAACTCACTTTATAGATTATAGATCTCTATTCTAGTCCTCCATTCTTCTTCGATTTCACACACTTTAGCTTTGGTTTCTTGTTCAAAATTGAAACATCCACACCCTTAAGTCTTCTTACTTTACATGCCATTTGCAAACTCTATAGTTCAGCAACCATATGAAACAAAACCCTAGACTCCTTTCCTTTCTTGGGTTCTACCATATGCCAATAGTTGCTTCATGCCTTGTATCCCCTTATGAAGAGAAATTAGTTATGTTTCCATTCATCCTCCATCATCCATTTTGCGGTTAGGTTGGATTAGGTAGGATTCAATGAATCTACCCATCTTTTCATTCTATTCCCTTATAGAAACCTCTCCTTTAATCTTCTCTAAATTCACCTCAAAATAGTTTATCTTGAATTTTGTATCACTAGTTCATCAAGCTTATCTTCCACATGGTTTACACAATTGAAGAAATCAAACTTGCCTACTCGGATTCATTGAATTCACTATATTTCTCAAAATTCTTACACTCAACATTATCTTGATTCTAATGCTTGACACATACTATGTTATTTGGCATCCACTACCAAATCACTTAGCATAAACTAAAGTTTACTAGTGCTCAGCATCAACTAAACTTTACTTAGCTTACACTGTGTCACTCAACATACACTAAAATTTGAGTTTTCTTGGCTTCAACTAATTTTCTACTTGGCTTAGACTAACTTTTCTCAGCACCTATGGTGCATATTGTTAAGCTTGGCAGACTCAATTCATTTTACTTGTTCTTTTGAACTTAATCAGTCTATCCATCCTTTGCAACCATAATTAGATAATCAATGCATTATAATATAACTATCTCAATTGATATTTGCACTTCTTTTCCCTATCATAGCTCAAGCTTTTCTCTAGGTGCTATTGTTACCTCATTTGATCAAATCATCTTCATTAATCAAACAAAGGATAGTACTCAAATCATCTAAGCAATTATCTTACTAGCAACTAGCAGTTTTGGCATTGGCGATAAAACAATGATTTAAACAGATATTTATACTTGTATCTATCTATTTCAACAATTTCACTCTTTGGAATTGATGGAAAACCAAACTTAATTATTACAACCAACAATAATACCAAAAGGAAAATAATTCCTTGTATTGAAATTTTTCCCTCTATTAGCAATTTTTGTCTTCTGAGTAGGTTACAAAATTTTGTTCTAATCAACAGACAATCAATCAAGTTATGTTTTGATCAATAGACAATCAATCAATTCATCCTTATGACTCCCTCTATATTACTTCTTATATCTCCCTCAACATTATCTCCCTCTTACTAGGTAGATGTAATCAGTAGGTACACTATCTCCCTCTAAGTAGATATTCCATGTTTCTTTTATTTCTTCTCTCTCCCTTTCTAGATTGCAAGATGGATTGCTCCCTTCCTTTTTCTTTCTCTCTCTGCTAGATTTCTTCCTTTATTTGTCTTCCTATCTCCCTCTTTGATAACAATGCCAAATAATTGTCATCTTAGTATGCATATATAAACATTTATAGTTTCTCCCCCTATTACCTAGTTTGTGACTGATTTGTAGCTCAAGCTCTTTGATTACTTCAGGAAACTCCTAAAGTAAGATCCACTGCATCAATATGTAACACATGTCAATCATCTTGTTTGATGTAGGACACATTCCATACTTCTTAAATAGCCTTTGATAGGGGTATCACCCCTAGTTTACCGCTTAGATACTCATGATTATTTTTAGGTAAAGATTTTGTGAAGATATCAACTATTTTCTCTTTTGTGTCAACATATTCCATCTTTGCCTCTTTATCTTGAACTAAATCTCTCATGTAATGATACTTGGTTGCAATGTACTTAGTCTTTGTATGCATCATAGGATTTACTTATATATTTATAGCACTTGTATTATCACCATAAACTATCACAAGTTCAACGAATTCCTCTTTCATACCTTTTAGGAGTTGTTTGATCCATATAATGTTTGTACAATTTACTATAGCAACAACATATTCAACTTCAACAGTAGATTGAGATATGAAATTTTTTCTCATGTTGTTGATGTCATCAATATTTCCAATCTAATCAAGATTAGTGTAGGTTCTCAATTCAAATTTTTCATTTTTCTTATAGTATAGATCATAGTATTATTTTCCTTTTAGATATCTCATTATTCTCTTGACTTCCATCAAATGATTCTCTTTGGGATTAGCAAAAAAGCTCGCAACTATCCCAATAGATAATGCAATATCAAATCTACTATATACTACATATTGCAATTTTCCAATCATAGACTTTTACAATGTTTGATTCATCTTCGTTGAATCATTATTCTTAAACAATTTATATCCTATCACCATAGGTGTGCTTACTGGCTTAGAATCCTCCAATCCAAAAAAATAAAGTATCTTCTTTACATATTTTGATTGAGTGATGTATATACCATATTTCATCTTATGTACTTGCAAACCCACAAAGAACTTGATCTCTTCAAATATAGACATTTCAAATTCTTTCTTCATTTCATTTGCAAAAAGCTTATATAAAGTATCTTGACCTCCAAAGATGATATCATCAACAAAAATTTTAGATAGTAAAATACCTTTTCCTTTCTTTATCTTCAAGTGTAGATTGTTGTTATCGTTAGTCCTCTTAGATCCAACCTTCATAGGATAATTATGAAGCATTTCATACCATGCTCTTAGTGCTTTCCTCAAACCATATAAAGATTTGTGTAGTCTACATACCATGTTCTTGTTGGTAGCATCAAAAAATCCTTCTAGCTATTCTATATAAAATTCTTCTTCCAATATACCATTCAAAAATGCAAACTTAACATCCATTTGATAAACTTTAAAACCTTTGTACACATAGTAAGCAAGTAGAGTTCTTGCAATAGGAGCGAATGTTTCTCTATAGTCTATCCCTTCTTGTGCATATCCTTTACAAACTAATCTTGTTCCTTGTGACTTCATCATTTTCATGTAACTTGTTTATGTACACCCACTTGGTGCTAATGACACTTTTATCTTCTAGTCTAGCAACTAGAGTCCATGTCTTATTTTTCTCAATTTGTTCAATCTATTATTTCATGGCTTTTCTCTAGTCCACATCTTCTAAGGCATCATTCATTATTTTAGGTTCATGTATGCTAAGAAAACATGTATTATTTCTCAATTTATTCCTTTTCATTGGTCTAGCATTTTAATCTCTAATGATTTGTGCAGCTAGGTGATGTCTCTTGACATACTTTGATAGTCTTGGTTCTACTCTATTTTCATGATTTGGTCTCTCAACTTCTGAATCACTATGTACATCTCTATCAGGTAATTCAACATCTCTTTCATGTACATTAATCTCAAAATTAGAATATGCCTCACCTTCATTCTATAATTTTTCACCTCAATGTAGCTTGGTTCTTGAATTCAACTCAACATTCATTATATGTGACTCGGCAGTCACTAAAATTTGTTGTTGATTTTCAACCTTATTTTTAAAATCTTCGTTAATAGACATCCCTTCATAAAAATATACAAATGATTTTTATTCCTTTGGTTCCTTCGTAGGTTCAACCTCATGTACTTTTGTATATTCATAAAATTTCATGTTTTCACTTTTCACAACATTGTTAGTGTTAGTATTTAAACACTTATAAGCTTTATTTTTTGTAGAATAGTCAATGAATATACCTTCTTCACTTTTTTCATCTAGTTTACCATTCCTAAAATCTTTGAGAATATAACACTTGCTTCTAAATACCTTAAAATATTTTACATTTGGTGAGTATCCATACCATAGTTTAAAAGGTGTTGAATGAGTACCTTTCTTGACTTGAACATGGTTCAAGGTATAGATAGTTGTACTTATAGCTTCTCTTCAGTCTTTCAAAGCAACATATTTCTCAATCATGTGTGTCCTTGCATAGTCTAATACAGATATATTCCTCCTTTTAGCAATTCAATTTTTTGGAGGGGTCCTAGGGAAAAATGTATGTCTTTTAATTCCTTTGTCATTATAAAATATACTCAAACTCATTTGATGTAAATTCTCCTCCTCTATTAGATATCAAATATTTCATACTTTTACCTATTTCCTTCTCAACTCTTGCTAAGTACCATTTAAACATTTGGAAAGCATCAAATTTTTGTTTTAGAAACATAACTATCATCATTCTAGAGTAATCATCTAAAAATGACATAGTGTACTTATCTCCTTTGAATCTTTGCACATTAATTGATCCACACAAGTCAGTATGAAAAATCTCTAATATTCCTTTAGAGGTATGTATCTTACTATTAAAACTTAACTTTGTAATTTTGCCTAACTAACATTGTATGCAATTCATATTGTCAAGTTTCTTCAACTTAGGTAGACCTCTAACTCTTTTTATATTACTAACACTAACCAAATTATCATAATAAACATGACATAACCTCTTGTTCCATAGCCATACATCATCAAATTCTAAAACTAAACAAGTAGCATTATCCATATCAAGGTAGAATAGATTACCTCTAGTTTGATCACCTTTTCCAATTAGTTTTCCATTAGTATCATATATATTAGCAATCATGTTTTCAAACTCAACCTCACAACCTAAACTATTTAGCTGTGACACACTCAAAAAATTATAGTAAAGTCCATCAAAATAGTAAGCATTGTTACATAAATTTTTTTCTATGAATTTGATAGAACCTTTTCCTTTTATCAGATAGGGTTCATCATTACCAAACCTTACACTATTTCCATCATAATAATTCAAGGTGATGAACTTACTTTTATCACTAGTCATGTCACGTGGACACCAACTATTGATGATCCATCTATCATTCTTATTCACAAAAGATACTAGTGCAGTTGCCTCATCCTTCATTGCAACATACACCACTTCATCATCATGATCATCAGATCCATCTTTCATTTCTTCTTTAGCAATCTAGCAAGACTTCTTGCCTTTATCTTTGTAATCTTTGTTGTCTTCATCTCTTCTACTTTTGTACTTGTCTCCACCTCTATAATTCCTCTTCTCTAGAAATCTAGTAGCAATATGACCAACCTCATTGCAATTGAAATTTATGATAGGTAATGTACCTTTGAATTTGTCTTTTCCTCTATGAAATCTCTTTGCTAGTAGTGCTTCAAGTTGTTCTACATATTCCTTATTTGTATCATTGTCACTAGACACATATTTTACCTTTTTCCTCTTCATCTCATTAGTTTCCTTCAATGACAACTTGGCATTGAAAGAAGATTCAACATTGTTAGATTTAAAATTATCAAAATTAGATAGCTTAAAAGTAGTAAGCCTACCAACCATACCTTGAAGAGTTAGAATAGAACCTAGTTCACATCGCAGTTCTTTTACAATAGAAACACTAATAACATAAATGGGCAATAGTGTTCTCAAAACATTTCTTAGAACAATCTCATCATCTATCTTACTAGCGGATCACCTTATTATATTAATAATATCTTTCATCCTAGAGCAATATTGAGCAACATTATCACCTTCTTGCATTCACATATCATGGAACTTACCTCTAAGACTTTTAGATTTGGCTCTTAGAACATTTGTATCACCTCCAAAGATGGTGCATAGACCATGTGACATCTTCTTTGGACTATCACAACTTGTGATATCATCAAACTCAGTATAACTTAGGGCTGAGGCAATCTCCAACATTGCCTCATTGTGTTCTTTCTTCCTTTTAAGATATTTAGTAGTTAGGTCTCTAGTAGGATCAACATGCTTTGTAAAGATGGTAAATTGTGTATGATCTCTAAGACCTCCAAGGGGTAGCTTCATCAAACTTTTCCATGCAAGAAATTTATCTCTATTAATCTTGGATACCTCTCTTTTTGAGATTTTAATATTTTTTTTTCTAATACTTTCAAACTAGTACTCTTGAGTAGATGACTCTGATACCAATTGTTGGAATATTTTTGAAAAACTGTGGGGGGGGTGGAGGCAGGGTGAATTGATTATCCAAGGTCAATATGTACAAATAAAACCTTTCACATCTTATTGAACCCATATCTATATAACATAATCATCATGCATGCATCCATTAGATCATATTCAATCACCCTAGTAGGAGTGATGCTCGTTAGAGGGACTTTATATCATTCACTTGGAATGCCACTTGGTTAAAGGATTTGCAAATGACTATTAGGTGAACCTTAAAATAAAATATTTACCCTACACTAATACAATGATTAGAGAGTAATACTAAGGTTGGATCTAATAACAACTTACAAGTCACTTTGTAGATTATAGATTTCCATTTTAGTCCTCCATTTTTCTTGTCTTTCACACACTTTAGCTTTGGTAGCTTGTTTAGCCTTCAAGAATCCATTCCCTTAAGTTTTCTTACTTTTCATACCAATTGTAGACTCTATAGTTTGGCCACCATATGAAACAACACCCTAGACTACTTATCTTTCTTTAGGTTCTCGCACATACCAGCTATTCTTTCATGACTTGTATCCCCTTATAAAGAGAAATTAGATCTTTCACCCTTCATCATCCATCCTCCATTTTAGAGTTAGGTTGGATTAGGTAGGATTCCATGAATCTACTCATCTTCTCATTTTATTCCCTTCTAGAAACTTCTCCTTCAATATTCTTTGAATTCACCTCAAAATGGTGTATCTTGAATTCTATGCCACCAGCTCATCGAGCTTATCTTCCACATAGTTCACAAAATCTAAGAAATTAAACTTGTCAGCTTAGATTCATTGAATTCATGAATTTCCTCATAATCTTGAGACTCGACATTAGCTTGCTTTTAATGCTTAACACATACTGTGTTACTCAACATCCATTATCAAATCACTCAGCATGAACTAAATTTTCCTAGTGCTTGACATCAACTAAAATTTACTCTACTTACACTATATCACTCAACATATATTGAAATTTGACTTTTCTTGGCTCCGACTAATTTTCTACTTGACTTACACTAACTTTTCTTGGAACCTATTGTGCAGATTGTTAAGCTTGGAAGACTACATCTACATCATGTATTGTAATCTCATCCAAATATTGCTTTCACAATTTGTTATGTTGGGTTCCACTACTTTGTTTTTCATTCTAAAGATTTTTTTCCTTGTTTCTTGCAATTATGACATTTACCTTCAAACTTAGTTTTCTCTTTACATTCACTTGCTCTATGACCATGCTTATTGAAACTGTAACACTTTCTATTGAATTTTTCTTTATCATTACTGTAGCATTTATTTGATGTATGACGTATCTTACCACAATGATTGCAAGTAGGTATTTGATTCGTTTGAGCTCCTTGTTGAGATGATTTGCCTTCTTCTGTGTATTCTATTCCATATTTTCCTTTGTGTCTATACTAACATTGTTCATTCAATTGATTAATGCTTTTTTGATATTTCATTATTCTTTCATAGGTTTTCTTTTCAGTGTTGAGATTATTTTATAGTGTTTCATTCTTTGATCTTAGAGTCATAAGTTCTACATTATCATTGGTGAGTCGATCAATGAAGTCTGTTTGTTGAGGGTATAGTTGTTGAATTTCATTGTTCTTTTCTTCTATCTCTTCTTTGGATTTTTCCTTTTCTTCCATGACTTCATATAATCTCACTGATTGGATTTCTTATTCTCTTTTTAGCTTTCACACTTCTTCTTGAAGATTATAATTCTTTTCTAATAGATCTTTGATTACTTCATTAGTTTCATTTGAATTTCTTTCAAGATATATATCATCATTTCTTTCTTTAGTGGAGAGATTGTCATTCATTTTCACTACTAGATCTTTCTTTCTTTTCAATGATTGAGAGAGTTTCTCCTTTTCCTTCCTTAGTTGTCCAATGGCCAATTCAAAATCCAAATTTTCATTGTCCATAGCCTTATCTAGCTTGTATACCTCCATTGCCTTTGATCTTTTCTCAAGCTATTGAACTTCAAATGTGAGAAACTAAATAGCTCTAATACTAATTGTTGGAAATATAAGGTATGGAAGGTTATTGAGAGGAGAGGGATGAATTAAGAACCAATAAAACTTTGATCTTTCTTCACTAATTAATCTTTCATGTAATATTCTGATCTAATTACATGCATGAAAGAATGAAAGAAAATAAACATTCATAACACTTTGACACAAGATATGGTGACCCAGAAACCTTCCAATTAGAAGGTAAAACTAGGGTGGGGATGGTACCCACAAGCTATAGTACTACACTATAAAGCTAACATGTTAAGGCTTATAATTGACCACTTCTAGTGATCTACCCTATTAGGAGAAATAAAGACTATGAGGTCCACCTTGTGAAATTATTTACAAACATACACTAAAGTATGCACTTGGTTAGGAGATTTAGCAAAGATTGTTAAGTCTACCTTGTTAAAAGATTTGGTTGATGCACCTATTAAGATGAACTAGTAGTTGATCTCTGATTTTTAACTCTGATTTTCTAGTTGAGATTCCTTGTATTACAATGACCACTTAAGTAGGATAGATAATACTTTGGTGTCCTTTCCACTACTTTTAGCTTTTTTCAATTCCTACTTCTGCTCATCATATTATTTTCACATATATTCTTGGATATGATACAATATATTACATATATACCAATCTAAATTATAACTTACTATAGTTTGCTACAATAATGTGATTTCATCATATTTCACAAAGTCAGATCGACTATTATAACTTAGCTTTCGAAGGCAAAGTCGGTGATGTTCTAATACATGGAAAACACTGTCAATGCTTGACAATCTTTGGCACTTGGTTAAACTTGAAGCTTGAACTTGGTTAGCAATATGTAACTTGGTGAACTCTGAGAAACTTGGTAGCAACTGGATCACTCAGTTGACATCAAATGACTCAATCAACACTAGATCCACTTTGTTAATCTTGTGAGCTCAGTAGACATGGCTGGACTTGATTAACACTATAGAGCTTGGTTGACATTATGATCTTCTTCACTTCCACTGACTGGTGTAGCAGGCTCTACTATGCTTGATTCGCACTAAAATTTGTCTCTGAAGCTTGGTAAACATTGTGTAGCATAACAAACATAGCAAACTGAGTTAGGTGCTTAGTAGTCATTTTATTCTAATTACTTAGCTCGAGAACAACTGAATCTCTTGGTTAACACTATAAACCAAATGATAATATTGGTAGCAACTATAGAGCTCAATAGCAATAAAACTAATTGACTAAGTGTTGAGTCACTAATAGAAAAATTAACCTTTATGTCAATAGTACATTCTTGGCATTGAAGTGAACCAAAATGAAAAGGTTATATTCATCTCACAATCTCAGCATGAAAATGATATTTTGAAGAAGTTTAATATGCTAAAATGAAAATCAATGCCAACACTAATTGTCATAGGTTTGAAGCTAAGCCAAGATGAAAAGGGATCTAATGTAAATGCAGTCGTGTATAAGAAACTTGTTGGGAGCTTTATGTATGTAACAAACACAAGGTTGGATATAATGTTTGGAGTTAGTCTCATTTCAAGATTCATGAATTCTCCAAAATTTTCTAATTGGAAAGTAAGAAGTATAATTTTGAAAAAATACGAGTCGAACAAGAAATTATGGAATATTTTATTCAAGATCAAATAATTTCAAGCTGATCAAATACACTAATAGTGATTGTGCAAGATATATTGATGATAGGAAAAGTACTTTAGGTTATTATTTTCATTTTGGATTAGCTGTAGTATCACGAGCCTCAAAGAAACAACCAATTTTTACTCTTTCATCAACTGAAGCAGAATACATAGAAGCCATAACTGCACCATGTCAAGTGATCTAGATGAGAAGACTAATGAAAGAGATGAAATAAGAATGAGAGGATCCATCAAACATATATTGTGATAATAGTTCATCCATAGCATTATCAAAGAATCTAGTTTTTCAAAAAGGAAGAAAACACATTGACACAAGGTCATTTCATAAGAGAGCTCATCACAAATGATGAAATTATTTTTAAACATTATAGATCAGAGGATCAATATGCTAACATCTTCACCAAACCATTGGGAGAAGGAAGTTTTATGCAACAAAGAGATCAATTGGGAATTATAGAAAACAATTATGATTAACGGGGAGTGTTAAATTTAATCTCACCTACCCCAACCACTCTCCATAGACTTCATTCTTTCTTCTCACCATATTCTATCAAATTGTTTTGTCTAAACAAGTTCTATATTAAAAGATATACATTACAATAATATTTTCTAGAAGTTACTTCTATGGTGAATTTGAAACCTTTTTAAAATGCCTTTAATTTTTTTTAACCTCATCTTTTGTCCAATAGATACAATGAGAAAGTACAGTTTTTGAGTGGTGTGTGAAGAAAACTCTAAAATATAGGAGAGTCATCTAGAAATATAGAGATGAAGCAATATTTGAAAAATACTGGTATGGTACTATAGAATAAAGAATATTTTGAAACGTAAATGGAAAATAGTATTTCGTAATGCTTTGGACTAGTTTTTTTATCTAATAAGATTATTGCATATATCTAATATGTATTAAAAACTTGTCTTTAATCTCTATTTTTTTATTAGTGTTTATTCTCCTATGCCTCTTTCCATAAAACTAAAGGGTAATTTATCTGGACAACAACAAATTTATAGGTCTGATTCCCATTTCAATTTCAAACTCTACTCTTCTTGAAGAGCTCCAATTACCATATAATCATTTGACTAGAAGCATACCTTCTAAACTTGGGATTCTTTCTAAATTGGAGATATGGATAACTTTATAAAACCCTCCTTTGGAAAAAGTTATCAAATCTTGGTGAATCAAACATTAGTTGAAGGAAAAAAATTAATTTCTATTGGGAAATGTTTTTAAAGTAGAAAAATATTTAATTTTATAGGCAATTTTTTTCAATCATATGAAAATTCTATAAAATCCTGGCGAATCTTTCATGATTGATGAAAATCAAAAATATAAACACACATACCTAGAAAATTATTATTATATGGATCATAATTAATATTAAATTTAAGTTTAAATTTAGCCCACTTTTATTGTTGATGGATCCACAAAGGTCATGCACTCTGTTGCCACCACTCTCTATTTCCTACAGATAAACAAGAATGATAAGGATCTAGTCAAGGAGAGTAGAACCACTTTCTCCATTTACAACTTCCTCACAAAGGATAGGCTCAAAGCACTCCTTGATAAACCTTTCAAAGAAGAGGGGGTGGACATAAACAAGGAGCCTGAGGAGAAGAAGAATGAGTAAGCTAGAAATAAAGCAGACAACTAGCCCTAGTTCTCTCTTTTTTTAAAAAAAAATTGGTGCTTTGTAAACTTGGTGCCCTATTGGGTTTTTTAATGTATGTATATGATTAAGTAATAGACTGATATAAACAATACGTATATTTGTTGCTGGTAAGTTTCTCATTTTTATAGGGATGATGATAAGAACTTCTCATATTTGGAGATTTTCTATATTTGTTTTTTGACATAAAAATGGTGTCAATTAGATAGGTGAGAGGTAACCCCTATATTTTTTTGTTAGCCTTTTTGTACTCTGGGGTTAGCCCCCCTTTCTTTTTGCTACTATCTGATACTTCAAAATTCTTTTCCTTCAAATTAATCTTATCACTAAGGTGGAAACTCCCTTATTATTTATAGCTATTGGATCATCCTAAATCAATGGCCTATATCCTATTTCAAGAATTTTTTTAAAAGAATTCAAAATTTTAAAAAAATTCCCCAAAATAAAGTTATGTATCCTCAATCAAATCTATTTTGGACAAAAGTGATAAATGATAAAAAATTTCATGAAAAGTCTTTGAAATAGAGACACATGTTAAATATATAGACTTAATCTTAACATAAATTAAAGTTTTACCGAATATTGGTGAATATGACCATTGATTAAGACAATCCTTGGAAATTGTATGCATTATCACACATAAAGATTATATTCTATGGGCAAAGTCATCACTAAACTACAAATACTTATGTAATATTATTGGCAATTGGCCTAACCATGGGAGCACATTTTGGTAAAGTATAGACGACATAGACATCCCAAAAGTGTAAAACAATCCTACATTTGGGGTCATTGATGCGTGAAATTATCCAACTAGCAAATATTAGCCTTGAAAGTTATCCTTGATTGGAGATCCACTATATAGGATGAAACAAGCTAACAATCGTAATCCAACCTTATCTAGGAAAATTGTCGGCACAAATTAACTTGTATTCGGAGATGAAGAAATTGACAAGAGTGAATATTGATTCTATTTCAAACTATACTTGTCTCCAAATTTTACAATTAAATCAAAACTAGTTAACTTACCACAATGCATTTGATTTAGTAGAATTGCTCAATCTTTGAAGTCTTTTTTATGGATTAATCATCTTCAGAGTGGAAGTAGTGGTTGTTCTTTTCTAACAAATTTATCGAATTGTTCCTCTTTGAAGTATCTAGATTTGTTAATTAATTATCTTACTTTAATCTTTCCCTCTTCTATTATTCAATTATTAAGTCATCTAGGTATGTACAGGATCATGGTCAACCAAACTATGGTCTTAAGTGGCAATAAAAAATAAGCAAATCAGGGTTATGTCAATGCGACATACAATTCTCTACTTGTTATAAACTTTATATCAAAACGTTGAGACAAAATAATCTCTAGGAAATTAAATTTAGTTTCTAAACTGCTAGGCCTTATTTGAAAAAATAATAAATTGATTGGTCAAAATTTTGAAATTTAATGCAATAGTACAAAAGTTTCAAGACAAAAATAAGAAGACGACATATGTCTGACCACCTTAATCAAAACCAAATGATAATATTTTTAAATAATATCCTGGATAGAAGAAGTAGACTCATGCTTGGATGTGACACATATTTTTGTCTAGTTTTATTCTAAATAAATAATTAATTATTAATTTTTTACATTAATATTTTTTGAATCAAAAAACTCTCGTGTCTGACCACCTTAACTAATTCAAAACTTTGTAAAATTTAATTTTTATTTTCTTTCCTTATAGTATATAATGTGATGCATCTTTTGGATTTCAAAAAAATTTTACCATTTCAAAGTTATATATATATATATATATATATATATATATATATCAACCAATGTGTGAATCAATACTTTATACATAACTCCATTCAAAAATAAGCAATAATTACTTACTCAACTTGTAATTTGACAAACCTTACATTTATGGAAAGATAAGAACATTTTTAATAAAAATTTTTCATTTCATCAAATTTTCGTGGAAAAAAGTCATCAGTTACATGCTTGAAGTAAGAAAAACAAAAGATTAGGCCAAAAACACATTTTCATGACATTTTTTAAGTTGATCATATATGGTTGGTATTAACAAATATAGTAGGCCTTGTAAAAGTATTAATTTTTTTCATTTAGCATCAGGATGGGTGGGAAAAATGTTGGAATAAATTTTTAAATGCTTGTAGGCATTTCAAGACTACAAATTTTTTAGATCACCAGTTTTTTGCACACCATGATCCTGCACATACCCATCAATTTGTTTTGGTTTTGGCCTCTAACCAAATTAAGGGAAACATACTAGGTGACATTGAAAACCTCACAAATTAATTAACACTAGATTAATCTGATAATCATTTGAATGGCTCCATTCTGTTACCTCTCATTCACCTTCCAAATATTCAATGGTTGTTTTTTAACAGAAACAACTAATTTAAGTGGCATAATTCCACAAATCTTTGGTCATGTAAAATAACTTGTGGTATTGTGATTAAGTGAAAACACAATTTCAAGCTAGAACCCATAAAGTCTTGGTGATCTTTCACACCTGAGATGCCTTGTTCTTCATCACAATTAATTATCTAGGAAACTTCATGCAAGTCTACGGAGATGTATCACTTTGGAATTGGTGGACTTGGAATTTAATAGAATAGAGAGAAATATAACTCTTGAATGGTTAGTATTGCAAATTTCCAATTTTCTTTCAATATTTCTAACAATCTTTTGCAAGTTTTTATTTTAGTAATGAGTAAAATGGTAATAGTCCAAGCTATAAATGTGTTTATGATCAACATCTCAGGAGAGATTCAAGCTACTCTATCAAGTTGCAAAAACTTACAATTGTTGAATCTTTCATGGAATTCATTTGATGGTCCAATACAAACATCACTCACAAGTCAAAAAAATATAGAGACTATGAATCCCTCAAGAAACAATTTATCAAGCATAATTCCAATTACTTTCCAAGAAATGAAGATGCTTCAATATATAAATCTTTCTTTAAACAAATTGATAGAGGAAGCTCCAAAGAAATGAAATTTTTCATGAATTGACCAGTCAACAATTTTTGGAAATGTTGGTCTCTATGGTAGTTGGAATAAATTACAACCATTTTGTTTCAGAACACAATGAATTTTTTGCCTCAAAAAAAGTGATCATACCAATTGTTATTTTCATAAAACTCTTTGTAATATCTTCTATATTGTTTCTTATTTTCTAAAGGAGGAATACAAATAAAAATATCCCAAACCTAAATATTGGTCCTAAGAGGATTTCATATGAAGAACTTGTAGATGCAACTAGTGGGTTTACTCAAACCAATCTAAGAGGAGTAGGTAGCTTTGGATTTGTCTATATAAGAATTCCTAGTTATGGTACAAATATTGTAGTTAAAGTTCTCATTTTATAGGACAATAAAGCTTGTCAATGCTTTGAAAGGTAATGTAATGTGCTAAAAAGAGTTTGACATTATCTCATCTTGTTCTAACCTTGATTTCAAGGCATTTCTTTTTCCATTCATGCCAAATGGAAATTTAGAGACATGTCTATATCTAGAAGCAGGAGATAAATGAAATCTAAATTTTGGTGGTTGGTTAAGAATAAAAAAGGAGATAGCACACAGAATGGAATATCTACATCATCATTGCTTTGTGAAAGTCATTCATTGTGACCTAAAACCTAGTAATGTGTTATTAGACAATGATTTGACTCCACATGTAGAAGACTTTGGCATTACAGAACTCTTATTTCAAAATTCAATAAATTCTTTGGCTTCTACAAATACATTAAAAGGATCTATTGGCTACTTTTGCCGACGTACAAAAAATTGCATTATCAAAATATTGATTACCTTTGATTATTTTTCATTTTAAATTAATTTTTCATATGGTTTAAAAATAATAATTTATAATGTTATATTAAAGAGAGTATGGAGTGAGTGGAAATATTTCAACAAAAGGATATGTATACAACTATGGAATTGTATTTTAAGAAATGTTGACAAGGATGAGACCAACATACACCATGTTTGAAGAAGGTAATAATATAGAAAAATAGGGATGTATGAATTTTCCAAATAAAATAGTGGAAGTTGTGGACAACCAACAACTCAAAGATGTTAATGAGTCAGATAAAGATTATTTTAATAAATTTCCTTTCTTAATTTATGCAAGTAGCATTGGTTTCCACAAAGGAGCTACCACAAAAATGCCCAAACATGATTGAGATAGTTGGAAGATTAGAAAAAATAACAAGTGCATTTCTTGGTACTCCAAAAGATTTTATAGTTCAATTAATATGTCACCTTTACTTGAGAGCACAAGAAGATGATAAAATTGTAGCTCTGGGAGCCCTGATAATTGGTCTACATCTAAATCCTAGCTTGCCATCAAATCTAATAGCAAAAGCATAACCACTCTTGCCTTGTATTGTAATATATTTTTTCAAATAGAAAATTCATGTTTAACTTATTACATAACTTTAGTTCATTTGTACATTCTAATCATTATATATATATATATATATATATATATATATATATGTATGTATATATATATATATGTATGTATATGTATATGTATATATGTATATATATACATATATATATATATACATATATATATATATATACATATATATATATGTACATATATATATATACACATATACATATATATATACATATACATATATGTACATATATATATATATGTACATATATATATATATACATATATATATACATACATATATATATATATACATACATATATATATATATACATATATATATATATATATATATACATACATATATATATATATATATATATATATATATATATATATATATATATATATATATAATGTTATACTTTTAATAAAACAATTAATTTGAGCTGAAAAACTCATTTGTTTTAGGGAAAATATGTGAACATTGAAAAAAATAATAATGCAAAACTAATTAAAAATTCTAGAGTAAACATATTTACCTCAAAGAAGCTATTGATATTTATGTAAATTACTTAATAAAAAATAATAATTCTTTTTACTTACCTTGTCAATAATTGGTTATTCATTTTAATTACCATGTGAGTGACAAAATCAAATATATTTAAGAACAATGCCATTTCATTATGAAAATGAGTTTATCCTATGGATATCTCACATGCTATGAAATACTTAGTCATCGAAAAGGAAGTCAATATCTAGCTTTACACTAGACAATTGGCAATTTCTTTTTTTGAGAACTATTCGATGGTCTTTTGAAAAAATAGACATTACGTGCAATCATTGCATTCTAGATCAATACTTTCACTCCATAAAGATATTTTCCATATCCTTGCCATGTACATGCACTGCTTTCTATACCACCATTTGATCAAAGAAGTAATATGCTTCTTCCATACTCCCACATTTATAGTTATATCAACAAGGGTTCTCCCCAAAAATAAAGTGTCTTTAAGTAGAATACTCTTAGCTCTTCATGAACCACCTTGTCTTTGTCATATGCTTGAGAAATTACAAAAAAAGGTTTAGATTTTTTCTTTACCTAAAATAACATTTGAATCTTCTTGTATAGTTTCAAGGCCTTATGAAACCACTCATTGCGAACAACTGCAACAATTAGTTTACCCCATGAAGTAATATTTAATTATGTAATATAATGAAAAGACTTCAAAGAATCTTCTACATGACTATTATGTGTGAGTCCTCCCACCTATGTAGTCCATGTAAGTAAGACCAATTCTTAGATAGTTTAAGATATTTCATTCAAATACCCATTATAAATATATCCCACGGCTAGGAGAAAAGACCCTTTATTTTTAGAAGTAAAAAATTGTCTCATTAATATAGTTAATAGTTATTAAAATAATAGAGTTAGAAAATTGGGCTATGAAAATATAGGTCTTAATACCCCATAAGAAAAAAAAGAGAAGTCTCTTTCATAAATAAATTATTGTACAAAATTGTTCTTCTTGGTGGTACAACTTTAGTGTGTCAATCTAAAGACTAACATAGCTTGTTCTTAGTAGATTATTATGATAGCTATCATTCTTTTCTAATTTAGGATTAGCATTGTACACATATAAGCTATCTATAAGTACTTCACATTCTCTTCAATCATCCTCCCTTATAAAATTATCTTCAATGGAACCATAATTTGATTAACATTAAAATTGTGCAAATTTTAGTCTATTAACTTTAACTTTAAATTAATTTTCATCCTTTTTAAATATAAATTAATTTTTTTGTGCATCATATATGCTAAAATATTTTATGAAAACTAATTAAAAATTTGGGATCATAATATTTAACAATAACAACATATTTGTTATAAAGGGAAATAATTGTGAAATTTGATACCACTGACATATATGTGAACTTTTATTTTATGTCATGTTTTAAATATATATATATATATATATATATATATATATATATAAATGTTTCCTTGAATTCTATATATGTAATGACACTTGGTTGATGTATCATGTACACACATTTTGTTGGACACTTGGTGAATTCTACATATAGAAATATTCTTAGGTTAATTTGTAGGATCAACTTGTTATGGCTATTGGAAATTAAAAAGCCACTTTCAAATTGGAGGATGTGGTTAGTTCATTTTTATTTGAAGATATCCAAAGAAAATATTCTTAAATAGCTAAGAAAGTGTGAGTTTGTGATGGTAGAACAATCAAGAAAAGAAAGAAAATAGACAAGAAGGAAAAATCCAAGTCTCTACAAAGATCAATGTCTCTCTATGAAATTTTATAGGAAAAATATTCAAAATATGAAAAACCTAGCCATATTTGAAAAGATAAAAAGATTAGAAGAAAAGAAAGGTAAAACAAATTTCTATAATTATGATTTTGAAAAATCCTCTCAAGATGATATAGATGCTTTTGTCATAGCCTTGATCACACATGCATCAAAATATGTGTATTTAATTGATTCAAGTGCCTATTTCCACATGACATGTCAGAGAGATTTATTTTCAAAGTACAAAGAATTTGATGGTGGAAAGGTGTATCCATGTGATAACTCTCACTTCCAATATTTTTGGTTGTGATAGAGTCAAGATCAGATTTCCCAATGATAGAGTGAAGGGGATTAATGGTGTGCTATATGTCTTTGGTTTGGAGTGAAACTTACTTTCAGTCAATAAGCTTAGTGATATGGGTGTTCAAGTTATTTTCTCAAGTGGTGGATGCAAGATGACAAGAATATATGTGGTTCTTGCTAAGGGTCTTACAATTGATACCTTATACTATGGTTAGATGCATGCACAATTCAGTTTATTAGTTGCATTTTGAAGTCCAAGAAAATGGATTTGTATTCTTAATTCTCACCAATAGGTCAAGAAAACAAGAAGGCCATTGAAATTCTATATCTAATGGTCATTTTTTCTACGTACATATTGAGCAGTTCTTTTGCACGATGCTAATGATATAAACTCTCTCAAATCTCTATCTTGAAAAGCTTATCAATGATAAAATCCAAGGTTTTGAATGGGTGTTTCTAAACCTATTGGGTAACTCAATTGAAGATAAATGTGAATTTTCACGAGGCCTTTGTTGATATCCACCAATTGCATACAACTTTGTTGAAATATAACCACAAAAGCAATATGTTTTTGTTTGTATTTTTATTTTATGATGATTGCAATTTCTAATTAATGCAACTTTATGAATTCCTATTTTAAGCAATTTTTTGAAAAGAAACTAATGAAGATATAGTAACAAGAGATCAAAGAAAATTAATTAAAGGGAAATTCCTAACAGACATAAACCAAAGTCACAACATGTTTGCAAGTTAAATTATAAAAAGGATCTAGTATGAAACCAATGAAATTAGGATTAGCACTTCCTCAAATCCATTGATGCAATTGTTGATGTAAACTTCAATAAAAAAGAAAATGATGTTTCAAGTTCCATCAAATTGTGAGGCCATGAAATGTGTGCTCACATAAGACAAAAGGCTATGTAAGAACACCAATGATATTTTCTCCAATTCATCACAATAATAGAATTTGTTAACACAAGGCAAGCACCAAAACTAAAAGATCACACAATTATAACAACGCAATAAAACTATTACCTCAATTATCATTCATGAAAATGAATTGACAAAAAAATAACACACTCCAACAAGATTTTACTACATCAAGAACATGAGGACCAATAACATTTATTATTGGATTAAAATATAAACCTGGAGTACATATTACATCCATGTATTTAAAAGATATTCTCTCCTCCTTTTGTGAGAGTATTGAGACCTCTTCTAATGCAAACAATATGCTAAAAAAAATAAAATAAAACTAATTACATACAAGTTGAATCTCTAAATGGTGCTAAGTAGGTTCTCACCCTTGTTTGTATTTATTAATGGGTCCATGAGCCTTCACATGACTTAAAACTATAAAAGAAGAAGAAGATAAGAAGAGAGAAGCCATGAGATGATCTGAGAGGTATTGGGACTTCTAAAAATGCAAACTTGGCCTTCTATAGGTATTTTGAGGAGTTGAATTGTCATCAAAATGTGTTTCTGATGCATGAAATGGTAAAAAGTAGCAAATGGTAGTTAACTATCAATGCACCTCTTGATTTAGAGCACCTCTAAAGAAGAGAACCTTTTAAAATGCACCTTTTAAAATTGCACCTTGATGATAAGATCAAAAATATCAAAATTTGAATAAGTGTCAAAACTAGATTTCCAACATTTGACTTTTCTTCCCCTTTAAACCAAAATGATGTATGGATGTTTTTTTTTGAACTTTTCAATTATCTTCATGATCTCCTTAGCTTCTAGTGAATCTAATGAGTTTTACTTATTGCATACCACCTAGTGATAGTTTATTATTTCTATCCTTATATCTACAAAGTCTTCCAACTTAGAATCTAACTCTAGAATAATGATTCTTCTATTTTGAAAAATTGTCTAACATGATTTCAGCTGAAGCAACTTCAAATAATGATTTTAAATATTGAACTAATTCTTGTACCAAAGAAATTTGAGTCCTGGACTGATCCTCAAAAACCTCTAGGCTAGTGATATTATAATATTTGTCCTCTTTCAAAAATTGCCTTGGAGCTTTATTTCTTATCTCTTGTATATCTTCATACAATCCTTCCTTGAATTTATTTCCTGCCAACACTTTCTCAATCCAATCATCTAGTTTATCTAATTCCTCGACAGTATATATCTCCATCAACATTTAGTACCTTTTTTCTTTAATGTATTTCAATGCTTGTAAATCATTGGCCTAGGTACGTATCTCATCCATCAACCCACAATCTTGGTTTATAATCATAACCAAATTGTCAACATTATTTTGGATACTATGTAGAAGGTTCAAATTAACTTCTATTATTTGCACGCCTCTATCTTCAAAAGTGTTAAACTACCTTTTGCAAGAGTCCAAAAATGAATCAATTTCTCCTAAGGCCTGGCCCATCTCTTTTCTTTCTAATGCTACCCCTAAAGAAATTTCTCAATGATCAGGGTCTATTGGACCCACTATCTCATTCAAGTATCATCTTAGTAGCTCATTCTACTTTCTCAAAACCAAAAGATCTAATTCACCTTTTTCTAGGAGTAAGAACACTTTTTTAAGGCCCATAGTGATCAAAATCGTTGATGTATCTACCATTGGATTTCCCAATACTGTCTCCTTCATTTGGTAGTATTTAGAAGTCAACTCTTTTGTATTTGCTTGAGGAGGTTAAATAGAAATATGCACTAAAAGGACTTATTGTGATTCTTCATTACTAAAGTATGTATTTGCATCACCCTTTGGTGGATCAGGTTTCTTAACTTCTTTTATTATCTCGATCATACCCTCTTCTTTGATATGCTCCACTTGTCTTATTTCTCTAAATAAGAACTCATTTTGCAACTATAATCAAGTAGTTCATATGTGCAAAATATATTGTGCTGAAGAAGTTGCTTCTGATGCTAGTTCTTTCCCTTATCACTTCTCTCTAGAGTTTTCTCATGTCAAAGAAGGACTTTGGACTGGGCTTTTGTATCAATGTGAGCGGGTAAGTGAGCCTCTTTCTTAGGAGGATCTTGCTTCCTATCTTCCACAGTTTCTACTTCCTCTAATAATTCATCAACATGTAATTGAACATATTATCCTTCCTCTAAGGTCTGACTCTTAGGTTTGACTATTAGAGGAGGTAGTGCAACAAATTCTTGGTTGAGTTAAAGAAGCACTGATAGAAAATCTTACTGTGGTGGAGGAGGAATACCAAGAGTTCCTTGTGGTAAAGGAGGCAATTGATTCCAATCTTCTCCCAATGGCTCATTCCAAGGAGTATCATGTATCTTGTCTCCTACAATTTTGAATCTCACAGGCATGAAATCAAAATTTGAGATGTCAAAACTTTAATCCTTTTCCTTCCATTTCTTTGATCCACATTTTTTATTCCTCTTTTGGGGTGTCCAGGTAGATAGGCTCTTGAGGAATATAAGGTGGTGTTTGAGTCAAACTCCTTCCTCACTCTTCTTCTACTACTTTGGTTGAATGAGTTCTTTTGTTCAAGTGGATATATTATATTTTCTCTCCTTCTTCCTCATCTTTGACCTCAGGGATAGTTTTGGGTACCTATGGGGATGAAGTGTTCTTTTTTTTCACCTCCTCCACTTTTCTCCTACCACCTTCATATTATTTTTGGCCCTTTTTAGTACTAGCTGGGAGGCTTCTACTTGAGGGTATTTAGGTGTGGGTACTTCCTCTTCTATTGGTTGAGCCTCTTCCTATTTATGTTGAGCTTCTTCTCCTTGGGTAATTGGCTCTTCATTAGCCTCTTCCTCTTGATCCCTTACCTAAATGACACTTTTTCTCATCTAGCTCTTTACTCATTTTGTCTCAATATAGTATACCTCCTGCTCGTGTTGATGTACTATTTTAAGCCTTACTGATGATTGCACAAGGTAGGTAGGTATAGTGAATTTGGTTCCCTTTCCCTTCTTGGGTAGAGTGGTGGCTTGAAGAGTTGGGGTTTGAGGGACTAGGTCCATAGGAAAAGGATTTTTGATCCATTCACTTGTCAATTCAACAATATGTTGAGCCCAATGATTACTATCATCATTTTCCTCTCACCCAATTTCTACATTCATAATGGGCTTCTCATATATCTTATCCCTATTGTATAAGGGATCAACCACTTTAGGGGAATTCTTATTTGATGCCTTTAGAGGTATCTCCATGTTAAGTATTTTTTGAAAAAATTGTAAACTCTTTCTACAATAGTCTCTAGTTCAAACATCCTAGTCATCTATGACATTCATTCAATGATCTTCTAGTACCACCCAGGCACAAATTTATTGTCCACCAAATGTTGTACCATCCTGATATTGTCAAAATATGGGAAAGGTTACTAACAATCCTTGAGAGGATATTGATTCCATTCTAAATCAAAGGTAGCAATGTCTTGCTTCTTTTAAATTTAAAAGTCTTAGCTGAGATGGGCTAAACCCAATTATTCTCATGTTTCTTCCTCACCCTATCATAAGCAGAGGTTGATTACCATTATATATCCAACAATAGTATTCTATCTAATCAGTATCATTGTAGCTTCTTCATGAACAAGAGAGCACCAGCTAGACTAGATATAAGTAAATGTCTTGAATTAGATGTAATAAGCTCTGATATGTGCTATTTGTATTGCTACTTCTACTAATATTGTTTTATCATAATCTCCTTTGATGATTTGAATGATGGAAAATATGAATCCATCTTTGACCACCCTCTATTTGAAACTTTGTAAGGAGAGTTTCTTCTTCACTAGTCAGAGATAAACTACATATGGCTAGGTATTTGCATCATGCATGTTTCCTTTCGTGTACAACCTTGGGTAATCTATGGGTCTCACTACTAGAAGATACACCTTCTAGGAGGTCAAATAAAAGATATGGTCATTCTTTACTAAAATCAGCTACTCATCCAAATTATCACCAAGTATAGTAGCTCAATCAATTGGAATCTTCCCTATTTTGATGGTTTCTATGAAGTGCACCATCTATGTTTCTAGATGACCAGTTGTGAGAAGGCCCATGGCTCTACTTAGAATAACTATAGAGTAGCCAATTTCATCTATCATGTAGCCTTGATTCATGTTATCCTTTCCAATTCTTTTGCCTAAAGGTGATCTAGAAATTAGGTACTTCCCTTGTACCAACTCCTTCACTTCTAGATTATTCTCTTTGTACCATCTATCTATGCCATCATAGATAATATGTAGTCAGTGATCTACCCATGGCAGATTGAAGACCTTCTCAATGTTCTAGGGTCTAATATCAAGGACTATTTCTCTAGTTACACTCTTGACCACTTTCTCTTCTAAGGCATAATGATGTACTAAAGTAATTATTAGTTTTGATGATTGAACTAACACCAAATGAGAAGCAACATTTACCAACCCACTTTAGATCAATGCTAACACCATGGATGACCTCTCTCTAGGCTTATTATACAATAATAGAAAAGTGTTCCAATGAATATGTTCTAGCTCCATATCTTGCATGTCAGAATACTTATCTCCAAATTGATATTTCTTCAAGAGTCAGATTCCATTATATCTTGTTTTAGTGTAGATGATATCAAATTCCATTATATCTTCATAAAAGAAAAATGTCAGTAATATTGATAGTGGAAAACAAAGACTGTCCTAAAACATGATTTTGACTAAAAAAAAACTGACTAAAATAGAATAAATTGATTACAATGCCCTAATTATGCCCAAAATGTGCACATTTACTCTTGCAGTGTAGATATGTGTGACATATCAAGCATTAATTAACTCAAAGTAAATTTAAAGTTCATAGTTGCACACTTAGCGCACCTGTAGATGTGTGCAACTTCGTAGTTGACTTGTCTAGTTGAAAACCATTTTGGTGGAATGTTATTTTTTTTAACCGCACCATGTACACCTACTGAATGTGCACACATGTGCACATCCTTAACAATTTTATTGTACCTTGAAGGGTGGAGATCTATAGTTGCACATGTGTGGAGAAGTGGAGGGCTTAGAGGATTGAAGGTATAGGATTTATGGGCAAGCTAACGAATAATGTGAAGATTAATAGAGGGGTGGTGCATATTCACATGCTTGGCTCATTATGGTGTGCACCTCCAAAGGTGCACACATGCACATGTGTGCATTCCTAACTAGAAGTGAGTGCACTTATTATGCAAGTAACACAGGTGTGCATGGTGCACTAGTGTGAAACTACACACTTTTTTCACTTTGAGTCAAAATAAGTCTACACGATCCTCTAATATTTCTCATGATTACTTGACCAAGCATAGGGGACCAACCTAGACTTGGAGGAAGCTCCTGATTGATTGAGGCACAAGACTGGTCTTAAAAGGGACCTTTAATATTAAAAAAATGGGGATCCCCATCTTGGGACTCAAAATGGGGCATGTGTTGTGAGACCATAATAGTACCTAAGGGTAAAAATACTTTGGAGATGAAACTCATTACTAAGAAGACAATGTTATGGCACCAAGGACTTGGTCCCACTGGTGAGAAGAGTCTTAGAGCCCCAAACAATACTAGTTATATCCACCAAGTTTTTGTACAAAAGGGGGTCTAATATGGCACCTATTTTTTATAAAATAAGTAATTTTTTCACTTCAATGAGCATTTGAAGATAGTTACACTCAAAATTTTAAAATACAAAAAAAGCCATAGTCCTCTAAATCTGGTATGTAAACTATTTAAAAAAATAAAATTTGGTGGAGTTTAGGCCCCTCAAAAAGGGGGCCACAAAGAATGGTACTAAATTTTAATAAAAATATAATAAAGTGACAAGTGTGCCCCCAAATCCCCCCCCCACCCTCCCCCCCCCCAATGTCGCGAAAAAATTTAAATTTTTTTTGAAGTTCTTTAATCACTCTAGTGTGAAGTTATCTAATACCAAGTAGTTTATCTCATTTTTTTCACATCATTTTTTAATGTGATTTATTTTATGAATTTTCTAAGTGGGCATATCTTAAAGTTGTGAAATCTCTCTATGCGCCACCTAGAAATCAACTAGAACTAATCAAACCTTTTTTTAAGTGTGTAGAATGGGGTCTAGTTTTATGAAAACTAACTTGTTACAAGATCAAAAAAATGACCTAAATTATAACCCCCAAATACTATGAGTTGGTTTTATAGAGAAATGGACATGCATTCAGAAGAAATTATAGTTGAAAGGCTTTAAAATGTCTAAATTCAAAATAAATCATATGGCTAAATATCTAAGAAAGAGATATACCATATCACGTGACCCAATTTCATCAATATTCAACCACGATGAAACATGATGGGGAACATAGAAGAAATATAAAGCATTTTTGGCATTTTTATAGCTTAATACATCTCAAGCATGTTTGATACCACCAAACCTTTGAGTTGGATTTCCAAGGTAAATCCAAGCATTAGGTTTGGTGAACTCCAATGCATTTTAAAAATGTGATCGTTCATAAGTGTGATCACACTATAAAATACTTACTAATATGTAGTTGATTGTATAGTACAAACACACTATAGAGAGATTGCACTACTTAAATATAATGGATTGTGTGGCACATACACACTATAGAGTGATAACACTAGTAAAATAAAGTTTCTTTTGATGGTTTTTGTTTTCTAAGGGGTTAAAATTGATTTTTATATGTCTGAATGGGTCATAAGGGGTCCTAATGGACCATACAATGTCATAGAATCACTTAGATAACATTAGGACTCATTAAGACACATTATAACCCCTTAGTTTACATCATAAGTCCATTTAGGTGGTCTAAGGTGTATTAATAAGTTATAATTTTTCCTAATTCATATTAAGGGGTCTTAATAGATTGTAATGCATCATTGTACTAGTTATGACCCCTTTTCTTTAATTCTATGATAACATATGTCCCTACGGGTCCTAGGATTCCTATGGACATATTCTATATATATTCTAATTAGTCTAAAGGGATCATAGAAATCTCTAGGGCCACTTTCAACCCATTTCATGACAACATATGTCTCTACGAGTTGTAGGACCCCTAGAAATTCATATTTTATCATGAGAGGGTTGAAAGGGGTCATAGGGTACCCTATGACCCATTTTGACCTATTCTATGATAACATATGTCCCTAGGGGTTGTAGGACCCCTAAGAGTTCATATGTTGTTATAGAATAGGTCAAAAGGGGTGATACATTACCCTATGGCCCATTTTGATTGATTCTATGGTAATATACATCTACAGGGGACCTATGACCCCTAAAGACACAAAGACACACACACACACACACACAAATCAGTTGAAAGGGGTCATATGATACCCTATGGTTTATTTGGACCCATTATATGATAACATATGTCCCTAGTAGTCGTAGGACCCCTAGGAGTTCATATATTATCATGAAATGGGTCAAAAGTGGTTATAGGGTAACTTATGACCCCTTTCAACCCATTCTATTATAGCATATGTCCCTAAGGATCATAAGACTCCTAGGAGTTCATATATTGTCATGAAATGGTTCAAAAAGTGTCATAGCATACCCTATGACCCATTTCAACCCATTGTACAATAACATATGTACCCAATAGTTGCAGGACCCATAAGGACATTCTATATATTCTAATTATTTGAAAGGGGTCATAGGATACCCTATGACCTATTTCAATCCATTATCTGATAATATATGTTCATAGTAGTTATAAGACCCCTAGAAATATATATGATGTCATGAAATGGGTTCAAAGGGTTCATAGGGTACCCTATGACTCCTTTCAACCCATTCTGTGATAACATATGTCCCTAGCAGTTGTAGGACCCCTAAGGACATATTAAATATATTTTGATCAGTCGAAAGGGGTCATAGGATACCCTATGATCAATCTCAAACAATTATATAGTAATATATGTTTGTAGCGGTCATAGGACTCCTAGGAGTTCATGTGTTATCATGAAATGATTTGAAAAGGGTCATAGGGTACCCTATGACACCTTTTGACCCATTCCATATTAACTTATGTCCCTAGGGCCCCTAGGACCCCTAAGGACATATTATATATATTCTAATTGATCAAAAGGTGTGATAGGATACCCTATAACCCATTTCAACCCATTATACAATATTATATGTTTGTAGCAATTGTAGGGACCCTAGGAGTTCATATAGTGTCTCCTCACACGATGGTAAAAAATAAGCTATATCTTGAAGAGAGAATACTCACAAAGGATCCTTCAATGATAGATAGGAATCTCCTTTTTTAAATCCTTGAAAATCATGAATACTTGAACTCCTTCAATTGAAAATGGAAAAAATCTTCATTGGAGAGAAAAAGTCCAAGAGCATAAATTCATGCATGAATGAGATGATTGATTATTTTTTATAAAATTTAAGCCTCCAAGTCTCCTTATATATGAGTTTTTAGGTAGGAAAAAAATATTTTTCAACTGGATAATGGTAAAAAATAAATAAAATCCTTGAGGCTTTTTGGACCTAGAGATCTAGAACTATTGGGGACTAGGTTGACCAAGGAGGACTAGGTTGACAAGGGTTGACCTAATCAAGACCATGTCAACCTAACTTTACATGGTCCTTGAGGTCTAGTCCTAGGTTCCATAAAAAGAATGGGTAGGTACTAGAGAGATGAGGTTGAATAATAGAAGAAGAGGAGTGAAGAGGAGATCGAGAACAGACATATGCATGGTTTGAAGAAGTGTATTATGAATAGGGAGCTAAAAGATCTTAAGAGGAAGAATTTCCACTTTGAGATGGTACATTTAGCCTCCAATTTAGTGGAAGTATGAGTTTCCTCAAACTCACAGTAAAATAGATCAAGAGAAAAAGAGAAAATTTTATTGTAATTTGGGAGGAAAAGAAATCATCAAGCCTCAATTAGACTTGAATCTTTCTCACATCTAGAATCATAATATGAAAGATGAGAGCTACAAAAAATGGGTGTAGTTACTTTCCCAATAAGGTTTGTATGCCTTATTATAAACAAAAAAAGAAAAAGAAAAATGATGAAAGGTCTCTATAAAAGGGGATGGTCTCTTTTGAAGTGAGCCCTGTTAGGAGCCAACCTTGTTAAAGGTTACAAAGCACATTGTTAGGTGTGACCCTATTAAAGGATTTAATAACCCTATTAGGAGTGGCCTTGCTAGAGGTCTTTTAAACAATTCAATAGAACTACCCCCTTGTTAGAGGATTTGCAAATAGCTATTAAGCCAACATTATTAAGAGATTTAGATCATTGCTTCAATTGTTAAATAGTAAAAATGAGATGACCTAATTGAGATGGAACTAAATTACAAATTACAAATTTTTGTTCTAACTTGTACTTGATGCTTCATGATTGAATAAATCCTTTTAGCTCCTCGAACACATCTTTCTAACCTCTGGATTCACTTCCTTAGAGAAATCCTTAATTCTTCAATAATGATCTTTTTCACACACACTTCTCATCTCACAACTTGACCTTATACTTATACCCTTCTTATTGTTAAGTCAGCTAGAATACAACTTATAATAATTAACATTCACCCTCTTAGTTGGCTGGAACAATAGATAAATTAATTAAGCTCAACATGCCAAAATATGAAATTTTTTTGTTAGCTAACCCAGCTCGGTAGGTGCTAACTCAGAAACAATTTCTTGTGTTAACCAACAAAATCTCGGTTAACACTAATAATTCACAATGATCCTTTGGTAACTGAGTGAACTTAGTTAACACTGATTCCATCCAAGCCTTCCTTTGTTAACTAAATGATCTCAGTTGACACTCATCTTTCGAAGATTTTCCTTTGACGCCCAAATGAACTTGGTAGCTACTATCTCTTAAATAGGAATGCTCAATAGACACTAAAAATTGTCTTTACCATCTAAGTGAGCTTGGTATGCACTGATTGATAATTCATATGACATTTGTGTAACACCAAAGACAACACACAATTAATCAATTGTATCCAACAATCTCCCTCTTTTGCACTAATGGCAACACAACATGTCATAGCACAATGAAATTTTGTGAAGAAGACTCCCTCTGTCAATCTGAGCTCTTCAACATTCTCCCTTTGCTAGAAAACTTCTATCTATAGCAATCTTCTACCAAGTTCATTCTCCCTCTTTAATATCTCCTCATAGAACTTCTCCCTCTTTGAAATAATGAAAATTTCTATGAGATATGATAGTAAATTTCTCCCTCTTTGAAAATGCATGCCAAAGATAACAATTTTGATAATATCAATGTACCTCATGTACTTATTCATTTTCAATGTGCCCTTGTCAATATTGCATCAATAGTTTGATCTTTCTAAGCTTGCTCTGGTTGATGCATCACTAAACTTCATTTAGTTAGCTTTAGATAGGAAAATAAACCCTAGCTTACCTCTTAGATACAAAAATGCATCCTTAGGTAATGTCTTGGTGAATATGTCTATAATTTTCTCTTTTGTATTTACATATTCCAATCTAACTTCTTTATACTGCACCAATTCTCTTAAGAAGTGGTATTTTATAGCAATTTGTTTTGTTTTGGTATGCATCACTAGGTTCTATGATATATTGATTGCAATGGTGCCATCACAATATATGACTATTGGATCTTTAATCTCTACTTTCATTCCTTCCAATAGTTGTTTTGTTGCGACATATTCTATCTTTGCTATTGATTGAGAGATACAATTTTTTTTCTTACTTGTCCAAGACACTAGTCTTTTACAAAGAAAGAATGCTCCACCACTAGTGCTTTTTCTATCATCAAGACATCCTACCCAATTAGCATCAATAAAAACTTTTAAGTAGAGATTGCCTCCAAGTTTGTACCATAAGCCATAATCTTCAATACCTTTCAAATATCTCATGATTCTTTTAATTGCCATCATATGGTTTTCTCTGAGATTTGTTGAGAATATTTCCACCATCCCAACAAGTAAGGCAATGTTGGGTCTTATATATACTACATACTATAATTTTCCAATCATTGATACATATGTCCTATGATCTATTTCTTTGGAATCATCATTTTTGGAAAGATTATGTCTAGTAGACATAGGAGTTCCAACTAGTCTTCAGTCTTCCATTCGAAATTTCCTTAGTATCTCTTTGATGTATTTGGATTGAGTGCATTTGAAATATAAGAGGAGTAACTAAGAGGGGGTGTGAGTTAGTTACCACTAAAATAAATCCCAGATCCCTTGGATGTCAATAATCAAATTAGACTAATTATTGTTGATGGTCAGTAAAAAAACATAAATTGATGTAACTTGGTAAATGTAGAGTGTAAATTCCTTTAGAAAATCTTAAAATATTATCAATAATTAACTTGCAAACATAAGAGAACCAACAAGAACACATAAGGCACCAGGATTTAATGTGGAAACACAATATGGGAAAAACCACCAATGTAACTAGTTACTATTTTTCACTCTTCTAAAGTGAGCCCTATTAGGAGTCAACCAGGTTAAAGTTTACAAAACACACTATTAGGTGTGACTTTGTTAGACGATTTAATCACCCTATTAGGAGTGGCCCTATGAGAGGTCTTAAAATAATTAAATAGAATTTCCACCTTATTAGGGGATTTACAACTAGATGTTAAACCAACTCACTTAAGAGATTTTAGATCACTACTACAATGGTCAGAGAGTAACAATGAAATGACTTGATTGTGATGCAACTCAATTGTTGAATCTAGATCACTATTTTTCTTAGACTTCATCCTTCTTGATTGAATATTACTTTTCTACTCCACAAGGATATCTTCTTATCCTTCAAGTTCGCTCCCACCCTTTTACCTTTCGATTCAATCAACACAGTTATACACACTTGAAAATCACAACTTGACCTTATATTTATATCATCCAAATTGTCAAGTCAGTTTAATAAAATTAGAGTGACCAATATTCATTACTATAGTTGGATAGGACCAATACTTAAAATAATTAAGCTTCATATGCCAAAACAACAAAATCCTTCATTAGCTGACCCTGCTCGGTAAACACTGGTTCTGAGACAATTTCCAGTGTTAGCCAATAGAGGCTCGGTTAACACTGTGAACTTGCAAAAATCCTTTGGTAACTAAGTGCTTGGTTAGATTTAACTTTGTCCAACTTTTTCTTCATTAACTAAGTGAGCTCGGTTAACACTCTTTTCTGCCTAAATTCCTTCAATGCTCAAGTGAGCTTGGTAGACACTGTCTATCATAGAATAGACTCAAGAATGCTTGGTAGACAAGAAAAACTATCTTAGTGACCAAGTGATCTTTGTAAGCACTAACTATCAATCGATATGACATTTGTGTAACATCAAAGAACACACAAAATTAAACAATTGTATCCAACAATATCCCTCTTTGGCATTGATGGCAAAACAACATGTTATAGTGCAATGAAATTTGAGAACAAGACTTCCTCTAACAAAAAGTTTCCTCCTCTTAGATTTTACACCAAAAAACTTCTCTACCATGCAGTAATCTTCCTCTGTGAAGGAATTACATAACTTCTCCCTCTGGGAATGATAAGAGGAAATTTTAGAAAGATATCATAGTATACTTCTCCCTCTTTGACAACACATGCCAAAGACAACACTTACAAAATTACTATCAATGTACCTTGAGGCTTAATTCATAAGAAATATTCTCTTAACTATGCTACACCAGTTGACTAATCTTCAACTAGGTTCATGTTGATGCATTTTTGAACTTTATTTACTAAGCTTTAGATAGGGTAATGACCCCTAACTTACCTGTTAGATACAAGAATGCATCCTTAGGTAATGGCTTGGTGAATATGTCTGCAATCTTTTCCTTTGTATGGACATATTCCAATCTAATTTCTTTGTCCTACACCAATTCTTTGACAAAGTGATAGTTTATAGCATTGTGCTTTGTCTTGAAATGCATAACTGGATTCTTTGGTATGTTAATTATAGTGGTGTTATCACAATACATAACAACTGGCTCTTTTATCTCAATGTTCATAACTTGAAGCAATTTTTTAAACCAAATAATGTTAGAAAAATTTACTATTGCTACAAAATATTCTTCTTCTATTATGGATTGGGATGTGTAGTTTTGCTTCTTCCTTGTCCAAGACACCAACCTTTTACCAAGAAAGAATGGTCCACCACTATTTTTTTTCTTGTCATTATGATTTCCTACCCAATCAAGATTAGTAAATACTTTTAGGTCTATGTTTCCTCCAAGTTTGTACCATGACCCATAGTCTTTAGTACCTTTCATATATCTCAAGAGTCTTTTGATTGCCATCATGTAGTTTTCTCTAGGTTTTGCTGAGAATCTTTTCACTATTCCAACTGCTAAGTAAATATAAGTTCTTGTGTGAACTAAATAATGTAATTTTCCAATCATTGATCTATATTAGGTTTGATCTACCTCTTTGGAGTCATCATCTTTGGTAAGCTTTAGTCCAATACACGTGGGGGTTCCAACTAGTTTTGAATCTTACATTCCAAACTTCTTGAGTATCTCTTTGATATACTTAGATTGAGTAATATAGATACAATTTTTGTTCTATTGTATCTGTAATCCAACAAAGAATTTTATCTCACCAAACATGGACATTTCAAACACTTTGTTCATTTTTTCTAAAAATGATTTGCATAGGTCATATTTCCCTATAAATAGAGTATCATCCACAAATATCTCGGCCAACACAATATTGTTATCTGGTCCCTCCTTGATGTACAAACTAGTGTTATCAGTTTTTCTTTGAAAACTAATCTATATTAGGTAGTTATGTAATCTTTCATACCATGCTTTAGGAGCTTGTTTGAGACCATATAGATCTTTTTGTAATTTGCAAACCATGTTCCTTTTATTAGGATCAACAAAACCTTCTGGTTATTTAGTGTAGACTTTTTCATCAACAATTCCATTTAGAAATGTAGATTTAACATACATCTACTTTCAATCCTTTATGTGCTGCATATGCAAGTAAAGTCCTAACACCTTCAAATCTTGTAACAAGGGAAAATGTTTGACAATAATCAATACCTTCTTCTTTAAAGTAGCCTTTGCATACTAGTCTTGTTTTGTTTCTTGATACTTTACCATCTTCATTCAACTTATTCCTAAATACCCATTTTGTTGCAATCACATTTTATCCTTACGCCTAGGTACAAGGGTCCAAGTTTTGTTCTTTTCTATTTGTTCTATTTCTTCATTCATAGCCTCAATCCAACTTTCATTTTTCAATGCATCTTTAACACTTCTATTCTAAAATTTAGTGAGTGGACATGTACTTTTTAGCTTACTTCTTGTCATAGTACCTTCTGATTTATCTTCAATAAACTAATCAGGTGAATGATGGCTTCTGACATGCTTGGACAATATAGGTCTTTTTCTTTTGAAAGAATTATATTGTCTTCCTTTTGAATTTCAACTTGAGACTTAGGCTATTCAGTCTTTAGCTTGGGTCCTTTGAAATTGGTAGGTGTTAACATGGTATCTTTTGAATGTGACTGAGGTCTCAGTGACTCAATTTACACTTCTTGTAACTTTGTAACTATAGAGGGCTCAGGAGATGAAGTCTCCTTATTATCAGATATACCTAGCAATGTATCAAATTCAAAGTAGACAAATCTTCTATAGTCTTCTGGTTCATTCTTGCTTTCTTCTTCAGGATTTTCTACAAACTCATCAATTCTCACATATGCACTTTCTATGATTTTGTGAGTAGACAAATTCAAACATTTATATGCTTTACTTCTACAAGAATATCCTATAAATACACCTTCATTACCTTTTACATCAAAATTTCCTATTCTAGATTCTTTCAAGGTATAACATTTAGTTTTGAATACATTCAGGTAACTTACATTAGGTTTGTAGCCATATCATAGTTCATAGGGAGTTTTGTTTGAATCCTTCTTCAACTGAACTCAGTTCAATGTATGAATTGTAGTACTGATAGCTTCCTTCCAATATTTGATAGCAACATTATTTTCAATCATTAGAATCCTTTCACAATCCATGATGGATATGTTTCTTCTTTCAGCTATCCCATTCTTTTTGGGATTACCAGGGGCTGATACTTGTCTTTTGATTACTCTTTCAATGCAAAAATTATTGAATTCATTGGAGATGAATTCACCACCTCTATCTGATCTTAAGAATTTTAATATTTTTCATGCCTTATGTACACTTTCTAGATACCATTTGAATTTCTCAAATGCTTCTAACTTTTCGCTTAGATAGATAACGACCATCATTCTAAAGTAGTCATCAACAAAAAGAATAAAGAATTTTTTTTCCACTATAGCTTTTTATACCAATTGGTCCATATAGGTCAGTATGCACAATCTCCAAGACATCTTC